>NW_020718582.1:0-13919 GCF_900518725.1 Notechis scutatus
TATTCCCCAAAGGTGGTTGACCTTCACCGAGAATTGAATCTGGGCAGTAGAAACCGGATTTTTTCCCTTAGGCTGCTTGGGAGGCATCAGTATTGTTCCATTTTGTGGACCCCATACAATTAAGGGTCTCCATCAAACGGGTGAGAATCCCACAAGGGCTGGCGAATGTGTCGCTAGTAGCTTCTGGTGGTTTGCTCCTTGTGCCCAGAAGAGCAACGAAGGCGGCAATTCTGCTGACCGGGCCCTGAATCCAGGCTTGGACCATATCAGATGGGATTGAATCGTGATTCGACGGTGGTCCTTTTGGTCCCATTAGGGGAAAGAAGCTTCCTCTCATCCTGCTGGGGGAAAAGTGTCCCCTGAAGTGGCAGCTCCATAATCTGGGAGGCTCTTAAGGAGGCCAGACCTGGCCAGAGCTCTCCATGCCTCCCTTTCACACTCCCTGGGATGGAGCAATGGGCCTTCTGCTCCTAGGAAGCAGCTCCAAGGCTTTCAGTTCACCTGAAATTATGAAGATTGTTCTGATATCACACCTTAAAATTATGGGTGTAAGAAGAGGGGAGAAATGCGTGTTAATGGGGTCATGAGAAGGAACCAACTGGTTATCACTTAATGCTGAAATCTTTTCTCAATTCCATCCAGGGGTGGGATTCAAATATTGTAACAACCGGTTCTGTGGGCGTGGCTTAATTTTTGGGTGTGGCTTGGTCATCACGTGATCAGATGGGCATGGCTTGGTGGCCATGTGACTGGCAAACCAAATACAAGTGGACCTTGCTTAATGTCCGGTTGCTTAGCAAGTGTTCTAATTTATGACTGATCTTCCTAGATTTCCTTGACCTGTTTTTGGAGTTTTGACAACCACAGACACACACACACACACAAACACACAGACTTTTATCCCTGCTATTCTTTGATTCTGTAAAGATCTGCTGGAGCAGGGGGTTGGACTAGATGACCTCCAAGATCCCTTGCAGGCCAGCCCTAGATTGCTCTGCTGCTGCAAATAGTCTTCTGAAGCCAGGGTTTGTGTCCTTCCTTCCTCTCCTTTTTTTTTCTCTCTCTCCCTCCCTCCTTCCGTGTATTTATCTATCCATCCATATATCTCATTCATTTTCTCCTCCCTCCGTCTCTTCCTTTCTTTTTCTTTCTTTGTACCTTCCTTCAATCTTCCCCTTTCTTTGTCTATCCCTTTTCTCCCTTTTGCTTCCTTTGCCTCTTTTCTTTTCTTTCTTGTCTCTCTCTTCCTTTCTCATTCCCTCTTTTTCTCTCTTTCCCTCTCTTTTACTCTCTCTTTCCCTCTCTATCTCTTCCCCCCTCTCTGTATCTCTCTGTGTGTGTCTCTCTCTCTGCTTCTTTCCCTATCTTTCCCTCTCTCCCCCTCCAACTCTCTCTCTCTCTCTCTCTCTCTCTCTCTCTCTGTGTGTGTGTGTGTGTGTGTGTAAAAGAGAGGCGTGGATAAGTCTGACCAGGTCTGGTCTCTTTAAGAACCTCCCCAACTATGAACCGGCCCTTTCAGGGGACACTTTTCCCCAAGCAGGACGAAGCTTCTCTGCCAATGGGACCAAAAGGACCTCCACCCAATCATGATTCAAATTCATCTGAATTCAGACCCTGCTCAACAGAATTCCCTTTTTTCTTTGCTAGTTTGGGCACAAGGAGCAAACAAACCTGAAGCTCTTAGTGACACATTCCCCAGCCCTTGTGGGTTTCTTACCAGTTTGAAGGAGATACTAAACCATAGATGGTTCACAAAATAGAGCAGTGTGAGAAGGTAAGGGTGACGGTGGGGGATAGCGAAGCGGCCGGTTCCTTATCTTCCCCTCATTCTCCCCCACTCTGTGTGTGTGTGTGTGTGTGTGTGTGTCTCCCTCAGAGCCGCAGCTGGGCCAAGGCAGCAAGCTCTCCTTGGCACCCTTTGCTACTTCTTTCATTTCTTCTTTTTGGAATCCAGACTGGCTGAATAACGATCGCCAGACCGCGGTGGAAGCATCCCTTTGGGCAACCCTCCTCCTCCTCCTCTCACCCTAGGTGGACGAGGGGGGGGGGGGCAGAAGGGTGCACTTGTGTGGGGAGACACTCGCTCCTCAAGTGAGCAGCCACCCACCCCGTACCTGGTTTTGCTGTGCTTTGGCATTTGCTTGACGAGCATCTCCCCGTGCGCATGCACCCTCCCAGCCCTGCCACAACGGCCGGTTATGAGAGGAGGAGGAGGAGGAGGAGAAGGGTCACCCGAAGGGATGTTTCCACCGCGGCCTGGCGATCATTGTTCAGCCAGTCTGCATTCCAAAAAGAAGAAATGAAGGAAGTAGCGAAGAGCGCCAAGGAGAGCTTGCTGGCTTGGCCTAGCTGCGGCTTTCAGGGAGACACACATACATACATGCACACTCACAGAGAGACACACAGAGTGGGGGAGAGAGAGGAGAAGATAGAGACCACGGTCACTTCGCTATCCCACACCGTCACCTTTACCTTCTCAGGCCAGGCAAGGGAGGGTAGGGTGAGGGGCAGGGCCAGCCGCTTCAGAAAGATGAAGAGGTGGCGACCAGGTACAAGTGAGTAAAAGCCTGGGAACGGCAGCTCCCAAGGGGCTTTGAGGTCCGATGGCCTGGAGCGGCCGAGATCCGAGTGAGCATTGAACCACAGGTTCACCTGACCACCCACTTCTTTGGTGTTGGCTTTACGGAGCTGCAGGGTGAGGTCTGGGCTGACCTGCGACAGCAGTGACTTTAGCTGCGCTCGCTTGTAAGTGTCCAAATAATCCAGTGAAGACACCGGAGTCGCTCAGGTAGACCTTCCCCCTCCACAGTCCTCCTCCTGCAGAAAATGGACATTCCCTGAGCTAAGAAGGCAAGGAGCTGCGGCTCGTCTCAACCAATCCCTAGCACTACCCCAAATAGTCCCAATTCGGCGCGGAGAGGGCAGCTCCCCCTGGCAATCCCCCTTTCGCTCAGTGCTCTGACTTCCTGTGGCTCGCCTCCAGCCTGAACACCAGGTTGGATCACCAAAGGACACTTCCCCGCTTCTCAACGGTGCTCCTATGCCGGCCACTGCAGGACTCTCCACTTCCTTCCCCAAATTCTCCTTCAACTTCGAAATGACGACACCTGTTGCTGACACGAGTGCAACTGGGCTGCCGGTCACCTTTACCCTCCACCCCACTTGCCTTTTGCTGCTGCCACCTGGACCTCTAACCCCCAGCAGGTAAGGCCCAGCACCTGCGGTGAATCCCAGCTAAATTTCGCTGTACCGGAGGACATGTGGAGAGGCTCATGTTCTCCTGCTGCTGGGAAAGCAAGAGAGTCTTTCCCGCCACAGCAAAAAGTTTGAAACTTCCCCTCCAATAGGGAAATGGGTGGCTCTGGGCAGCAGAGAAGCAGCCTGCTTGAATCCAGTTTATCTCTGCCACCCGGAGCTGTGCCGGGAAAGACTCTCTTGCTCTCCCAGCAGTAGGACAACACGAGCCTCTCCACATGTCTTCCAGTACAGCGAAATATAGCTCTGGTCCCCACCAGTCTGCATCTCGCCCCCTGCCTGGATTCACCACAGATACTGGGCCTTAACTGCTGGGGGTGAGGGCGGCGGGTTGTGGCAGCAAAAGGCAAGTGGGGTAGGGGGGTAAAGGTGACCGGCAGTGGCAGGTAGGTGACTGGGCCCCAGAGCTTGCAGAGCCTCACTCACCCAGGGAGATCAGGCAGGGCCACAGTGGAAGGCATGCAGCAATGGCTGGACTGGCGAGTGGGCAAAAGCAGGCTGCAGGCGATGCCGCGCATGCACGATAAGGACTGATTGGGAGCAGAGGGGAGGTGCGGGCAGAGAGGGGAGGGGCCAGTCAGTGGTGCAATTTGTTGGTTCTCTGAACTGAGCAGAATCATAACAACTGGTTCGATAGAACTGGACAGAACCAGTAGAATCTCACCCCTGGTTCCATCTCTCCAGACTTTTCTATTTAATAAAGTCCTTTTTTTTGGCAATGTGAGATGCCAAAAGCAAAAGAGAGGAACTAACGGAAGAATCTTCCAGAAGTTATATCTCTAACCATTTGGAAATAGTGAGAGATTTTGCTTAAGTGAAGACCAGAGGCTAGTAACTTGTCTAATATCCATTTTTACCTCCATTTTCCACATATTTCCTTTGCAATCTTATTTCTTTTCTGCTCAGTCCTTTCCTCAATCTGAATGTGTGGAAAGTTGTCATCCTGGATTTGTCAAGAGGGCTCGAGAAGGACAGCCAGTTTGCTGCTATGACTGCATTCCTTGTCCGGAGGGGACCTTCTCCACTCAGAAAGGTGGGTGACACCAGAGGAAAGGAAGGCCTGGTGGAACTGGATCCATCCAGAGCATTGTCATGAAAGTATGAATTAAAAAACACTTTGAAGCTGAACTGATTTCTGGTTTATTTCCAAAATGCCCCATTTCTTATCTAAACAGAAGAGCAAAAAGACTGTGAAGGAAGGGCTGGATAGAGACAGGTGGCTGTGGCAGATTGGACAAGCTTTACTACTGCCAGATAAAATATTTCTTCTTTTTAGCTTGGATGTATCCTTCCTTCCACATTTACTTCTCTAGGAACACCTGAGTTCCTTGAAACACGAGGAATTGTTTTAGGTCCACCTCCTGAAAGGAGGATAGCAGTGCAGTCTACATGCGTTCCCATTGAGGAACACTGAAAAGGTATTTCTGATATACGAGATGCACAATGTGGTGGCATGGACAGTTATGCTTGTTTCTGGCTGCACCCGTATCACCACTGCTCCAAAGGCCATTCCAAATTGTTTGGAGCAATCCCTTGATCCATCAGCCTCCTCTGAGGCAAGTATGACAAGAATTGCCACTGGGCAGGTAAGTTTCTCTAGAAAGATTAATTGATTCATTATTTACCCTTACTAATGGAGGTTCCTATCAATATTCTGAACATTACAAAGGAAATATTTCAAGTCCAAACCTTCCCTCAATTTCATAACCTATCAAAAATATACCGTAGCTATATATTTTAAAAAGTGATACACTTATTTTCTATCACTGGAGATATGAAGAAATCCGTCCTGGAAAATGCTCCTGATAATCACTTGTTCCCAAAGAACTTACAATGTATCTTGAAATGCAAAGGACAAAGAAATACGGTTTTTTTTTTTTTCCCCTCAGATACAGAAAAATGCACCAAATGTCCAGATGATAAATACCCCAATAAAGAAAGAGTCCAATGTATCCCCAAAGTTATAACCTTCCTGTCTTATGAAGAACTTCTGGGCACCATCCTGGTTTCTTTTGCCCTACTCTTCTTCCTAACCACAAGCCTTGTTTTAATTATCTTCATTAAATACCGAGAAACTCCCCTTGTCAAAGCCAACAACCGGGACCTCTCCTACATCCTCCTGGTCTCCCTCCTGCTTTGCTTCTTGTCTTCTTCTCTCTTCATTGGTCAACCAAGGAAAGCCACCTGCCTTCTCCGACAAACAGTCTTCAGCATCATCTTCTCAGTTGCTGTTTCTTCTCTCTTGGCCAAAACCATCACGGTGGTGCTGGCCTTCCTGGCCACAAAACCAGGAAACCGAGCAAAGAGATGGTTGGGAAAGAGCTTGGCCAACTCCATCATCCTTTCTTCTTCTTCTGTCCAAGTGCTCAACTGCTCCATCTGGCTGGGAGTTTCTCCCCCCTTCCCTGACTCTGACCTCCACTCCCAGCCTGGAGAGATCATCCTGCAATGCAATGAAGGGTCTGTTGTCATGTTCTACGTCACCCTCAGCTACATGGGCTTCCTCACTGCCATCTGCTTCACGGTGGCTTTCCTGGCCAGGAATCTGCCCGGGGCCTTCAACGAAGCCAAGCTGATCACCTTCAGCATGCTGGTCTTCTGCAGTGTCTGGGTGACTTTTGTGCCCACCTACCTGAGCACCAAAGGGAAACACATGGTGGCTGTGCAGGTCTTCTCCATCCTGGCCTCCAGTGCTGGTCTGCTGGTCTGCATCTTCATCCCCAAGTGCTACATTATCCTTCTGAGACCAGACCTGAACACAAAGGAGCAGCTTACAGCCAGAACAAATGTAAAAACATAAGACATAACACTGTGACATTTAAAGAATTGTAAAAATTCATTTTATTTCAAAGTAGACACTAATTATTTCAACTTAGATAGTTGTGCAGGAATCAAAAAAATCATGCCTACATTTTTCAATGGGAAATGTTTGAACGATTGTTATCCTTGTAACTCTCTCCATCTCAATAAATCTTGCTAAAGGGAACTCTGAATATCATTCAGAGGAATTTGTTGTTCAGCCACTGCCAATGAATTTGATACCTTAATCGTACTGACAGCAGCTAAAAGTGTATCTATGAGAGAATGAATAGGAAAAGTGGTAAGATGGATTGTGTGGGAGCCAAGCTCCAACTATGTTGTTTGACAATCTCCATGAGAGCCATTGGCCATCCCACCAAGCCAGAGAAGGCAGAGGTCTCCAGGTCCTCTTGCTTAGATGTTCTCTTCCAATAAGACCTAGTTAGCGCCCCTTTTCCATAGCTGCTCCTGCCCTGTGAAAGAAGCTTCTCCATGAGATCCACCATCCTCTCTCCATCCCCTGATTAAAACCGGTTCTTTTCCCCAATGCTTGAGCTAGTTGAGACCGGAGTCCAGAAGATGCAGAAGGAGGAGAAGCCCCATGGGAGAGTCAGGTTGCATCCTGACGAAATTGGGCTCATTGTGGCTGCACCGTGTGAATAGTTGCAAGCAGGAGTTTGGGGGCATCTCAAACTCCACCAGAGGAAAGAGGGTCTCTCTCTCTCACTTTCTCTCCAAGGTGGGAAGCCCAGCAGTGCAACCCTTGAAGGCTTCACCTGGGGGTTCACCTCAGTCCTCTGGGTGTGCTTCCAGCCCCAGAAGCCCCAGAAATAAGTCCTACCAAGGACTTTGCTCCAGGCTCCCTGGAAGTGAGCAGAAGTGGGGAAAAGAAAGGTGAATATTCTGACTAAGAAATCCTGAATGTCTCTGGAGATAAATTTCAAGGAACCAGAAGGCAATAAAGGCAATCCTCCACTTATGACCACAATTTTTGTTGCTAAGTAAGTTCTGTCTCATTTTACCAACTTTTTTGCCTCGGTTGTGAAGCAAATGAGTGTGGTGTTTAGTTAAATCATGCAGTCGTTAAGCAAGTCTTCCAGTGACCCCAATGACCCCAAGATACTGCACGCATCATAAATACATGCCTGAATTTTGGTGACGTGACCATGGGGTGCTGCAATGATCGTTAGTGTGAAAACTGGTCCTAAATCACTTTCCTTAGTGCTGTTGTAACTTCAGTCCCTAAACAAATGGTTGTAAGTGGAGGACTCCCTGTTATCCTCAGAGCCGTTTTTGACAGCGAGGATCCTGCCCTTAAGATCCCATCAGAATGGAGCCAGGAGGGACCTTGGGGTCATCTAGTCCAACCCCCTGCCCAAGCAGGAGACCCCGGACCATTCCATGCAAAGGAGTGGGAAAGACATCCTGGGACAGAGCCCCCCACCCACTTCTGAAGGCAGCCTCTTCCCCTGGTCCATGGGGGATGGAGGGCTTCTGGCCTGCTCCACAGGGGGCGGCTGGAGGGACAGGAGAGGCCGTGATTTCATCCTTGCATCCCCCCCTATAAAAACGCAGAGAAAAGGCCAGTATTCTCGGTCCTCCTCCTCTGGGGAGAGAGCCTTGCCAGGTGTCAGCCTTCAAGATTTTCTCCCTTTGCTTTGCATCTTTCGGCTGTCATAAGTAATGTGGGGGGATGGGAGAAATGGTTATGGGAGGTGAGCTGGAGGTGTTACAAACCAGAACTATATAATCTAGGGGGGGTAGATTCTTGCTTAGGTTTCTATCCTATGCTATGTGCAGCTGCAACTCTATCAAAATATGTCAAGGTCAATGGACAGAAGCCTCATCACCACCTGGAGATACCCACATGATGATATACACATCTTTTAATTGGATGAACCAATTGAACTATTGGGGGTGTGAACGTTGCCATTACTTTGTATATGTGACTTACGTGCCCATTTTCTCCGATTCAGAATTCTTTTGTTGCTACCACTTGATTTCCAGTAAAAGATATCTTTTCTCTGATTAAAGGAGTCTAAGTATTTCTTTCTTGGATTTTGAATGGAGCACCAGCTGACATTATTCTGAATCTGACCATTACCAGCCCACCCGGAGAATTAATAAATTTTCTTCCGAGGGGGTCTGAACACAATGTCAAATCCAGCCAGCGACCAAGAAGACCTGGGAGCAACTGGAGGACAAGATTCTCTGCTGCTAGAGGAAGCAGGGGAAGCTGACTTGTTAGCAGAACTAAATCTTGGGGAAAAACCAGCTGTAAAACCCAAATGGTCCCTGGGAGTCGGCTGGAAGGATCCTGAGGAAAAGCCTCCTCCAGGAGTGACCACTACCCGTCGGCATGGAAGAGAGGAGCCATGGCAAGAGAAGGAAAGAAAGAATTTTCTACTAACTCAAGCCTTGCATCTTCTAAATGAAGTTATCCGAAAACCTCAAACTGATCAAAGGTATGAGGGAGAGGAGGGGGAGGCAGCCCCAGCCAGAAGAATTAGAGCAGCCACCCCCATAAATCAACCTGGGCTGGCGCAACAGGCAGCAGCAGCCCAGGGGGCCCCAGCGGGGGGAGTAATTGCCAGAAGACGTAGAACTCCAAAGGTGCCTCCATTGGAAGTAAAATATGGGGGGGATCCCAAGGAGTTAGGATTCTTCCTGGCACAAGTCTGGAGCCATATGGAGGAATATGGAGGGGATTTTTCCTCAGAAGCAGCCAAAGTTAGATGTGTTACCATGGCTCTGGAAGGAACAGCTGCAAAGTGGATGGTGACTTTGCATAAGGATAATGCCCCTCAGCTGATGAATTATGATCTGTTCATGACTGCGCTGTGGGCCAGGTTTGAAGACCCACTTGCTGAACGCAAGGCCAGGATTAGGATGAAGAAGATAAATCAGGGGAAGAGATCAGTGTCCAACTACACCCAGGAATTTAGAGAGCTGGTGTGTCATATTCGAGGCTGGTCCCAGGGAGCCCTGATAGAAGCATTCAAAGATGGGTTAAATGAAGATGTATACCAAAGCTGTATTGCCAGAAGAGACTCCAGTGAGCTGCAGCTGTGGTACGTGCTGGCAGCAGAGGTGGAAATTGATCTGACCTGAAACAGATGCTGGGGGGGGTTGGTTGGAGCAAGTCCTCCCCCACCAGTCCTTGAGAAGCCATAAAACCCCAAAAGGGAGGAATGGCGGCGAAACCCAAGACCACTGCTTGCTTCCAATGTGGGAAGGAAGGTCACCGGGCTGCAGATTACCAGGCCAAGTTGGAACCAAAGGGGGCACCAGGAGGAGGAAAAAGACCTGAAAAATCCCTAGCGAAGCCTCGCGAAATGGCGCTTAAAGTGGACGAGGTTGTAGAGGTCGCCCCTCCGAAAGGAGAGGAGCTGGGAACGCCAACCTCTTCTGAAGAGAGTGAATCCGAATTGGAAGATGACTCACTGGTAAGTCCAAACAAGGGCCCTATGACCATTCCAGTGAGATTAAGGGTACCCACGTCTGGAGCCAAAGGGAAAATGCTGGCCTTGTTAGACTCTGGGTGCACAAGGTGCGTAGTAAGCTCGGAAGTAGTGGAGAAAATGGGCTTAAGACTAAAGACCTTAAAAACACCCATAGCCTTTTGCCAATTGGATGGATCGGTAGCTGGGGGCGGCCCTGCACATTTCATAACGGAACCCATAGAAATGACAGTGGGGAAGCATAGAGAGACTTTGTGTTTTATTGTGGCCCCTGGGATGGAACAGCCGCTAATACTGGGATTGCCCTGGCTCTGGAAATGGAAACCCCACATCGATTGGAAGAGGGGGTCATTGCGCATACATACTGACCAGGGCCCAGAAGGGGAGGGGCAATCTCAACCGAAACTCAAGAATCCCACTGAACTGGCCTCCACGGGTACCGAGAAACTGAAGGGGGAGGAGAAAATTCTAGAGGAACATTGGGACTTAAAGGAAGTATTCAGTGAAAAGGTCTCGGATGAGCTTCCGCCCCATCGTTCAACAGATTGTAGTATTGAAATTTTACCCGGGGTGAAACTCCCAAAACTGAAGCTGTACTCGATGACACCGCGGGAGCTAGAAGAGCTGCGGTCATTTATCGATAAGAATTTGGAACGTGGTTTCATCCAACCCGCTAGACCCCGGGTAGAAGCCCCAGTGTTGTTCCATGAAAAGAAAGATGGCTCCCTTCGCTTATGTGTTGATTATAGAAACCTGAACACGATTTCAGTGGAAAACGTGTCTCCCCTCCCCTTGATGAAGGACATGTTGACCCACCTGGCCAAGGGGAAAATTTTTATGAAGCTCGACTTGAGAGAAGTGTACTACCGGGTTTGAATTAAGGAAGGGGATGAATGGAAAACCGCTTTCAACTGCCCAATGGGTTGTTTCCAATTCAACGTTCTTCCATTTGGCCTACAGGGGGCCCCAGCAGTATTCATGCAAATGATCAATCAGGTTTTACATGAACATTTATACAAAGGGGTTTTGGTTTATCTCGATGATATCCTTATCTATACGGAGACTCGTGATGAACATGTGAAACTAGTGCGGTCAGTTTTGGAAAAACTCTGAGCCACTAAGCTGTATGCAAAATTGTCCAAGTGTGAATTCCATCAGGAAAAAATTGACTATTTAGGTTATCGCATCTCACATGAGGGCATAGAAATGGATCCGGGGAAGGTTCGCACCGTGTTGTAATGGGCCCCTCCACGCACCAGGAAACAACTTCAGAGTTTCTTGGGATTCGCCAATTTTTACCATCAATTTATCCCGGCTTTTGCGAAGATAGCAATGCCTATCACAAACCTCCTAAAAACCAAAGGGGAGGTGAAACCAAAGCCTAGTAAGCCACTGGAGTGGTCCATGGAATGTCAAGCGGCCTTTGAAAAGCTGAAATGACTGTTTGCTGCTGAACCAGTGCTAAAGCACCCGGACATGGACACTCCTTTCGTAATCCAGGCCGATGCGAGTGATGTGGCAGTTGGAGCGGTATTGCTGCAAATCAACGAGAAGGGGATTTTACAACCCTGTGCATATACCTTCCGAAAATTATCTGAGACCGAAAGAAGGTGGGCCGTGTGGGAAAAAGAAGCTTTTGCAGTTCGTTGGGCCCTACTGACTTGGAGACATTTCTTGGAAGGAGCAAAACACTCGTTTGAGGTGTGGGCCGACCATAAGAATTTGGAGGCCTTAAAAACGCCTCGGAATCTGTCCCCCAAACAAGTTCGCTGGGCTCAGTACTTTAAGCAATTTAATTTTTCATTGAAGTACATTCCAGGGGGAAGGAACTTCATGGCGGATGCTCTATCTAGACTACCTCAATATAATAGTGCCCGCCAGGAAGTAGTACGGCCGATTGTCCCAATCGAACAGTTGGCAGCTCCAGTAGTTACTAGAGCCCAAAAGAAGAAGAAGGAAGTGGATCTATCAAATGATTTGACTGCGCAATTAAAGGATGCTCTAAAACTGGATGATTGGTTCCTGGCTCATTTGAATAACTGTACAGTTAGAGATGGATTGGCCTGGGTGGGAGCCAAGTTGTATGTGCCAGAGAAACTAAGGAGCCACATCTTACAACAAGCTCATGATTCTAAAGCAGCTGGTCATTTTGGATTCGTGAAAACCTTACACCTATTTAAGCGGCAATTCTGGTGGCCTACTTTGAAGGAGGACATTGAAACCTATGTGGCTAGCTGTTCTATTTGTGCATCAGCCAAGAGACCTCCTGGTAAGCCAGCAGGGTTGTTACAAAATGTGGCTAGACCAACGGCTCCGTGGAAGTAAATTTCTATGGACTTTATAGTGGAATTACCCGAAAGCGGGGGAAACATGGTTATTTGGGTGGTAACTGATTTGTTTTCCAAGCAAGTACATTTCATACCTTGTTCGAAGATTCCATCTGCAAAAACATTGGCTAAACTGTTTATATTGCATATCTATAGATTACATGGGGTTCCTGAACGCATAATCTCTGACAGGGGTGTTCAATTTACCTCAAACTTTTGGAGGGAGTTCCTGAAGTTATCGGGCTTCGCCCAGGGATTAAACTCCGCCCACCATCCCCAAACCAATGGGGCTTGTGAGAGAACTAACGCGGTATTGGAGCAGTACCTTAGATGTTACATAAACTATCAGCAAGATAATTGGACTGACCTATTGCCATTTGCTGAAGTGGCATATAACAATTCTATCCATAGTAGTACTGGATTTACCCCCTTCAAGGTGGCATCGGGACAAGACTTTGTACCCATACCTGAACTCCCTTGTGAGAGGCCTAGCATTCAGTCATTAGATGAATGGATAACACAACTCCAGCTTAATTGGCCAGTCGCTCGTAAAACATTGGATGATGCACATCGGGCTCATAAGAAATTTACAGACAAAAAGAGGACTCCACAAAACCCATATCAAGTGGGCGATAAAGTCTTTTTGTCCACCAGATATATACAAACCACTCAAAAGTCAAAGAAACTTGGTCCTAAGTATGTTGGTCCTTTCTTGATTGAACGAATTGTAAACCCTGTGACAGTCCAATTGAAATTACCTAAAAGCCTTCGATGAATTCACCTGGTTTTCCATGTTAGTTTGTTAAAACCTGAACATACTTCCTATCTGAGACCAACCCAGACCGACCCTCCTTTACCATTGCTTATTGATGGCGAACAAGTTATTTTGAAGTTAAAGAAATGCTAGACTCTCGACGGTGGAGGGGTCGGCTCCAATATTTGGTTGCTTGGAAGCATTTCCCGTCTTCCCAGGCTGAGTGGGTCAATGAAAAGGATGTTAGAGCCCCTAAACTTGTCAGTGCATTTTGTTCTAATTATCCTGATAAACCCTAGATACATGCCTCTTTTATGTTAACTGGTTATTAAATCGTGCCTTTTATATTTCCCTCTTTTCTGGGACTAACATCTTTTTTCTAGGAGGGCCGAATGTCAGCCTTCAAGATCTTCTTCCTTTGCTTTGCTTCTTTCTGGCTGTCATGAGGAACGGGGACTGGAAGGGGGAAAAGTATGGGAAGTGAGATGGAGGTGTTAATAACTAATGTTGTATAAACTGGGAAGGGTTTCTATTTCTTGCTTAGCTTTCTCTTCTCTGCGCAACTGCAAACCTTTATCTGAGTAAGCCAAGGTCAACTAATCATAACCACCTGAAGATGTCCACATGATGAGGTTCACAACTTTTAATTGGAAGAACTGTTTGAACTATTGGGGGTGGGAACATTTCAATCCCTTGATATATGTGATGTACATGCCTATTTCCTCAGATTCAGAATTCTCTCGTTGCTACCACTTAACTTCCAGTAAAAGATATCTTTTCTCTAATTACAAGAGTCTAAGTATTTCTTTCTTGGATTTTGAATGGAGCACCAGCTGACAGCACCTACCTCTTGAGAGACTGGCTAAGATGTTCCCCAACCTACCACCCAACTGTTGGAAATGTAACTATGCACAAGGAACATATTTTCACATGCGGTGGACTTGCCCATGTGCTCAGAAATTTTGGAGAAATATTAGAAATTGGATTATAAATATAACGAAACAAAATTTAAAACTTGACCCCGAAACCTTTCTGCCAAGTATGATAGACTCAAACATGGAGAAAAAATATCAATATTTAATTTTGCACATCATAACTGCGGCCAGAAAATAACCTACGCACAAAACTGGAAACTTGTCTTCCATTCCTTCAGAGGATATGGTAATTAAAAAAATACATGAATGTGCTGAGATGGATAGCCTAACCAAATTGTTTAAAAATTAACAAGATAGTGACTATTATGAAATATGGAACATTTGGTATGAGTGGTTAAAGAAAAGGTAATATTTGATATTTGGATAAGTTATGGAAATGACAGAAGAC
>NW_020718583.1:0-19092 GCF_900518725.1 Notechis scutatus
AGCCTAGCATCAACACCCGGGAAGATACTGGAAAAGATAATAAAAAACAGATCTGCCAACATCTAGAAACAAGTAAAGTAATAACGAGTAGTGAGGATGGGTTTGTTAAAAACAGATCATTCCAAACCAATCTTATTTCATTCTTCAACCCAGTGACTAAATTAGTGGACCAGCAAAATGTGGACATAATATATTTAGAACTCAGCAAAGCATTTGACAAAGTAGACCACAACCTACTTCTTAGTAAGCTCGAAAAAAGTAGAATAGTTAGAACCACCACTAGATGGACTTGCAACTGGCTGGCAAACTGCACTCAATGAGTAGTCCTTAAAGGGTCTAAGTCTACATGGAGGGAAGTAGGCAGTGGGGTGCCACAAGATTCCATCTTAGCCCAGTACTCTTCAATATCTTCATTAATGACTTAGATGAGGGAATAGAAGGGGAACTTACCCAATTTGCTGGCAGGAATAGGTAACCCCCAAGAAGATAGGCTCAAGATCCAGATGGATCTTGACAGACTAGAACACTGAGCTGTATCTAACAAAATGAAATTCAATGTAGAGAAAAGTAAAGTCCTACATTTAGGCAAAAAAACCCAAAAATACACATATAGACTGGGCGAAACCAGGTTCAATAGTAGTAACTGTGAGAGGGATCTTGGAATCCTAGTGGGCAACCAGCTAAATATGAGCCAGCAGTGTGCAGCAGCAGCCAAAAAAGCTAATGCAATCCTAAGTTGTATTAACAGAGGGATACAATCGAGATCAAGTGTTCATTGATGAACTTTTTGGAAAGCGGCTTAGTCCCAGGTTACATCTTTTGGTACAGACATAAATCAAGTTCATGCTCACTTTATATACCATTTCATATCTTATTTGTCATTCTATATTTTCTATATGGCTTCTTCCCTCTTTTCACTCTCTTAATTCTATTTTATTTATTTCATCTCAATTTAAATCATTATGCTTATATCTTTTGTCCGTTCTGTTTCAATTATCTATTTTTATTTTCTCATTAACACAATATTTCTCCTGTAATCACTGATTGAAGTATGATGCCTTTATATCTTTCCCCTAAATTTAACACTTAAAATAATATATAATTTTCGTTCTGATTCTGCTTAGCACATTCTAAAGCTACATACTGCATTTTAAAATAGAAAAATGATAAGCAGTGTGCAGCAGCAGCCAAAAAAGCTAATGCAATCCTAAGTTGTATTAACAGAGGGATACAATCGAGATCAAGTGAGGTACTAATACCACTCTATAAAGACTTAGTAAGACCACACGTAGAGTATTGCATCCAGTTTTGTTCTCTACATTATAAAAAAGGTGTTGAGACTCTAGAAAAAGTACAGAGAAGAGCAACCAGGATGATTAGGGGACTGGGGGCTAAAACATACAATGAACAGTTGCAGGAAATGGGCTTGTAAAGAGAGTCTAGTAAAGAGTCTAGTAAAGAGAAGGACCAGAGGAGACATGATAGAGGTCTTCCAATATTTGGGGGGCTGCCACAGAGAGGAAGGGGTCAATCTATTTTCTAAAGCACCTGTAGGCCAGACAAGGAATCATGGATGGAAACTGAACAAGGAGAGATTTAACCTGGAAATAAGGAGAAACTTTCTGACAGTGAGAACAATCAACCAATGGAACAGCTTGCCCTCGGAAGTTGTAGGAGCACCATCACTTGAGACTTTCAAGAAGAGATTGGACTGCCATTTGTCAGAAATGGTGTAGGATCTCCCACTTGGGCAGGGGTTTAAACTAGATGACCTACAAAGTCCCTTCCAACTCTGATTATCTGATATCTGTTATGATTCCTGATTCTTGATGAATGTTTTTTTCCTGTCTCTTGATGAATGTATATTGAGAGTATTTGCACCAACAAATTCCTTTTGTGTCCAATCACACTTGGCCAATAAAGAGTTCTATTCTATTTTTCTATTCCAATAAATTCTATTCTATTCTATTCTATTCTATTCTATTCTATTCTATTCTATTCTATTCTATTCTATTCTATTCTATTCTATTCTATTCTATTCTATTCTATTTCATTTTACTTCATTTTCCTTTTACATTAGTTTACTTTATTTTCATTTCATTTTATTATTTTATTTTTACTGTATATCAAACCTATACTATTTCTATAAATAATTCGATGTGGTAAATGTATCCAGCACACAACTTACTCTAGTGGTAGGATTCATTTTTTACTACCAGTTGATTACAAAGAAAATTTGATCCTGTCAACCCTTCTACCATCCTATAAGACCTAATCTCTTCGTAGCTCAACCATCCTGCCAGAACTAATGAAATGAATGAGAATGAGATGTGAAATTTCTTCTTCCTCATGGAAAAAAAAGTCCAGTTGCCTTTTAAAAAAGAATATTTGAGGCTACCATGACTCCTTTGCCACAGAAACTGTAGCACCAGAGTTTCCAGCTGTGCCAGGGATATGGTCAAGATTCCAACTAATGAGCTCAAGCAAATCAAATATCCAAGGCTGGAAACTTCCTCAAACAGCTTCTTTATTGGATACATCATATCAACACACTTAAATGGAAGACCAACTCTAAATATTTCCAAGGATTTCAGTATAATCAAAAGAGCAAATGATTCCCTTCCCAAGTGTTACTGGTCACATTATCCAATTAAATGAATTGGTGGGCTCTTTAGGCACTACCATCCTTTTTCATCTGACATTTGTGAAGATGACCTGGGTTCCCAAGAGAAGGATCAGTGTTTTGTCTGGCAATGCATTCCAACCTCTCCCCCTCCCAAACACACCTGAATAGTGTGTGGTACCTGAGAAATGAGAAATGGTTCCTGCCAGGTTCAGTTTGAAGTTGACAGATATTGGTTGCATCAAATTCTGCATCTTTAATGTTATTTGGAGGGTTGTGGAATGGAACAGATTGCATAAATTGTGTAGTGTAGCATCGACTGTGACATGGTCAGCTGCTGCTTCTGCTTTTTTGATCAGATGTCATTCTGGTGTTTTCCATTGCTCCCCCAGTAAAGAATTGTAGGAGTGGAGATTAATGTCAGAGAGAAAAAAACAGGCACATACATCAAGGGTTCAAATAATCTAATTTTTTGCTTAAAGTCCATGCAAAGGAATATACTCAAATAATGGTCATCCTTTTTTAAATTGCTGTTAAACTTACAAGAATCACAAACTCAATAAATTTTACATTTGAAAAAGAATTAACAAATCCAAAGTTCATATACTATCATTCTGTGTTAAAAAAAAAATTTAAATGCAAACCAGCTTTTTATTACATTTATGTAATTCTTTAGGAATTCAAACTATAAAAACCATGAAATGTCTCTGCAAACATTAGACTACACTTGACCCAATATCTGAAATATCCTAAGACAATAAGAAAGCTAGATGACCAAAAATAGTTCAGTCAAATGAATGTTTAATAATTGATATTACATAAGCACAAGCTAGATTTATAAGGTGAGAATTTATATAACTTGTGAGTAATGGTAAAAAAAAAAAATTTGGGAACAATGTATCTTTAATGAAGTCAAATTTCCAGGGTATTTAGATGTTATTTGTTATCCTGGTTCAGCCAAAAACTTTCACTTTCTCAGCTTCCTCCACATTCTTGTCCGGTTTTCCAAGGCTTCGGCGGCGGCAGGAATCCATGATCATGTGCGGTTCCTGCTGCGTTTGCTGCTGGAGTGCCCCCGATCCAGCCGGATTTGGGGGTTAATAGTCACCCCGTAGAGGTGACTGAAGATAGGGGAGACCCAGCAGGGGTCCGGGGGAATCGCAACCCCCTCCTCATCTGGCTTTACTCCCTTTTCCAAAAGCGGTGGAGCGGCGGTCAGCAAAGAAGCTTTCATCCATGCATACCATCATTTTTATAGTTGCTTCTCAATAATCTGAATAGCAGAATAATCAAAGGACTGAATAACAACAGAAATTGGGGGGGGATTTTTTTGATATCTATTTTATACAAAACAATATAACACAGTTGGAAGAGACCTTGGAGGTTTTCTAGTAAAACAGCAGGCTCAAGGAGAAGAACATACAACATTTCAAGCAAATGGCTGTTCAATCTCTTTATAAATATTCCCTATTATGAAGCACCCAGAACTTCTAAAGGCAAATTTTTCCACTGATTAATTGTTATCACTGTAAACAAATTATCCTATTTCTATGTTTTTCACATAGTAGATTACACATGCAAAATATATTAACATTTTTCAGAATGGGTTCAAAAGATAATTCTACTTCAAGCTGCTCATTGTAAGTCCAATGCAAAGGGAATACCTGCCAAGGCTGCAGCTGTGGAAGATCAGGGTTTTTACCCATCATAGTTTTCCTCCTATTGAACATCAATATGTGTAGAGACTGCAAAGCATGAGCCACAGCATAAACAGCATTGTAGACACTGTAGCTTTGGGCAGTCATTTCCATTTCAAACACAGGTGCAGGAAGATCCTCCAACTTCATCTCCTCAGTGCATTTCTTACTATGCATTCCTTGAAATTCTGGCTTTGGAAATGAACAATCAAAGGACTGTTCCCAAACATCTTGTCGAAACCCATCTCTGTAGTCTGAAATAGGATTTATGGCCTGAAGAAATTCCCTGAAACCTACAACTGCTCTGGAATGAACAGTGAAGGAAATAGCCCCATGGTGCATCTTGAGATCTGAAGTGATTTGAATGCCTGATAATATAAAGTCAATCTTTGCAGTCATGATCCACCCCTTTCTTAATAATTCACTTTTCTTGTTTTCAGGGTCTACCAGAAATGTTGTAAATCTTAGCCACATAATTGTCCAGGATTCTCCATAGGCCAGAAATACATTGGATTTTCTATACAACATATTAGTAGAAATTATTGTGAATTTTTGATAAAATTCTAGGAAATCTTCCAAGTGGATTTTTTGATCAAGTCTTTCTGTAAATGATGAACATATTCCATTCTCAGAAAGTAAGGGCTCAATTTTCTGTAAGAATTTGTCTCCATTGTTGTTATCAACAGAAAATATGCCAATCCACGTCCACCTGAAATGACGAAGCAATTGGATAATCCCAATGTATTGATGGTCCTCTTTGGGAACCATGAAATAAAGTGAAGAGAACTTACTGGTCTGAAATTCCTCTTGGGCTAATGAGCCGTATGTCAGCTAAAAGAAAGTCCAGTAGTATCCTTTAGAGTCTTTAGATTAAATTTAATTTTCCTATCTTGTTTTCATACAAAATATATCCAAGGGAGATTTCCCCCCAGCATTCTTTAAAGTATATAGAAACAATTTTTTGGAAATATTTCAAACATAGATACTAGATCAATTGTTTTAATAGAAGCAATTCAAATCTTCCCTCAGGAATGGAATGTCTCCTGATACTCACTTCCTGTAACTGGCATTGTAACTTCAGAAAAGAATACCAAGCAGGAGACCTTAAGCCATGCACAACATCTTAATATCTAAACCTAATTGTTGATGCCTATTCATTATTCCATAACAACAATAAGATTAAGAATTTTCTTCTCAACCCCTTCGGAACTTACTTGTGGAATCTTGAAAAATCCTACAATTTCAGCTACATAAAATGATGTGATAAAATCCAGTCCCCCAATAATAGCCATAAGATTCTTCAAGCTATCACATTTGTAGTTAGGGGCAAATTCCTGGGATTTGAAAAGCAGGTCCAAAGTGGTGCGATAAGTCATCCTTGGGTTGTAGTAACTGTCATAGATGTGGAACCCAAGAGTGACATTGGGTAAGATCTGGGAGTCCTCATTGATCTCCTTCACAGCAAAAGCCAAAGCAAGGATGTGCTGGTAGAACTTAATTATTAGACTGCAAATGATTTAAATACCACAGTTGAAAAAGGAAATTGATCGTTCTCAATAGGTGACATAATTTCTGTATGAATATCAAGCATTTCTTTCACTGATGAAAGGAGGAAACTAATAGATTTTCTAAAATAGTGAATAATTTGAACTATTTCCAATTTTTCTTTTTCTATGGTATTTGCATAATTTGCAACAAATAACTGCTACAAGAAATAAAAATAGTTCATTGCTTCATGATACAAAATTTATTTTCTAATGTTTTTTCACCAAATACAATATGAACAATTCTAGAATGTATCAGTCATTTATTTTATGTGTTTTTATAAGATTAGTGATACATATTTTTTTTAAAAAAATATTACAAATGTTGTTCAAAAGATGTTTTGCACTAAAGTTACATACATTATATGACAAACCTTACCATAAGGTAAAGAAAATTATTTATGCTTCCATAACTAGAAACATTTGTAGGACAGAGAGAGTTAGAGTAGATATAAAACCTACATTTATGCTAAAATCCTTTTACTCTCATAAGCAATTTTGGGAAAACTAATTAAGATTAGAAAAAGAAAAGCTTACTTTGGTACATCATAAGATGTTATACTAGGATATTCCTTTAAATTTATTTCAAAAAGGTTGTAAATTATGCGGGATGCCATCCCAACAATGATGAGGTCTCCAGGTTGATACCACTCATGTGGAACAAGGAATGCATTACTTGCAGGGCAGCTCAGAGTCACTATTTTCTTCACCAGAAAAATCAGGAGGAGAAACATCTTCACTTTTTAAAACGTATCCTATTTTAGAGGAAATATTGTATTATTCCAATTGTTATCCAGTGATTAATTCAAGGTTTATATCTGAGTGTGCAGTAGTCGGACAATCCACTATTGGGTATTTGGAAATCCATGAGACTGAAAATTTATTTCTTTAATGGCATCAGGGTTTGAACAGATATTCTGCCAGTGGAGAATACAGGCAGGGAACACATTGCCATGACTCTGACACACAACCATCATTATCCTTGTGTCAATCCCTTGGGGTTCAAGATACATTGATTGTTGTTGAATTGAAATAGTCTTCTCTGCAGTCTTGAAGGTTTTTACCTAGTGGAGAAAATATGGTGATTCCTGTAGGAGATGATTACTTTGTTTTTGGTAGAGAATAAGTGGCCAATGTTTTTAAATTACTAAAAAAAATGCACAGAGGGGAATTTCCAATACAAAATACACAGGTTATTTGAAGATCTATCTCTTCCTGATAAGATCCGTGGGATCCAGTAGAGCAGGGAGGCAGGGAATCTTGTGGGTATTCTCCCTTAATTAAGGACATCTGGTGGAACCCAGAGGAAATATCCCTTGACACCATTGTAGCATCCCTGGACACTATACAAACCTTTGAAAAAAAAGAAACAGCACTAAAATACGAACATCAAACATCTACAAACCATATCTCTACTCAACAACTGCAATCAAAACCCAATCCACAAAAAACAACAAATCCTACAAATGTTGATATCCCCATCCCGATCAAAGAAGCTGTTGCACATAAACGGAAGTGACCAAATGCCATCTTATTTGGTCTAGAGGCCAATGACAATGATGACATCTCTAACATTCAAAACATCATCAGAGAAAATCAAGCATCAACCATCTCCCTGAAGAAATATTGATATTTCCCATGTCAGTCCTGAGCTTAAAAACAAAGATGGCTTGATGATCCCACGCCTCTGCAGGATTGTTTGCAAAAACAAAACAAGCAAACACAAATTCATTTTCTCAATAAATTCACTCACAAGGAGCAACAACAACCATAAGAACCTTCGTTCTCACCCTGATCTAACCTTACAGCAACATGTACGATCCCAAGAGCTACATTCTGAGCTCAAAAGATTACATGAATTAGGTAATACAAATCTATACATTGATTACCGGGCTGACAGTATCAAAAGCAAGAGCCACAACCCACGTCACAATATCCATCACTCAAACATCCAACATTAGGAATGCAGGCACCTTACTTCCTCCAGACACACTACTTCATATCTTAAATGCAAACTACTTAATGCAAGAAGCCTCGCAAATAAAATGCATGAATTCCTCATCCTTCTAAGCTCAGCCACATTTGACATTATATTTGTCTGTGAGACATGGTTAAATACATCTTTCTCAGACTCCATTACCACTACAACAGAATATCAAGTCTTTCAGTCAGATCGTGAAATCTGCAGAGGATTTCGTTGCTATATTCTATAAAAAGTTGCTATATTCTATAAAAAGTCTCTAAATCTAAAAAAGATCCAAATTATACGAGACCTTGCTCTTTCCGAGACCATCATCTGTGAACTGACCTTAAACACCTCAATCCACTTCTTAGTTTGCTATCATGCCCCTGACTATGATATAATTCATGCAAACAAGCTAATTTCACTACTGACATGGGCTGCCTCCTGCCCACACTCTCTTATTTTTCTTGGTGACCTCAACTTACCTCTTATAAATTGGACACTAAATGAATGTACACCTGAATCCATTCATACAACCCTGTACAATGCCGTGACCACACTAGGGGTGGGACAAGTAGTTACCAACAATACTAGACTTAACAACTACCTCGACATCATCTTCTGCAACAGTTTGAATTCAATTTATGGAATACAAATTAAGCAACCCTTTTCCAACATGACCACAGCATCATTGACTTTTGTCTCAACATATGTCCTCACAAAAAACATCAAAATGACAGAATCCCCTATTATAACTTCAAAAAGGCAATTATGATCTTATAGACAATGATCATTCATCTCTCGATTGGCAAATTCTATTCACTGGATGCAATACTGTTGAAGACCATTACAACATATTTTTACTTGAAGTCAAAAGAGTCAATAAACTACATGTACCAATAACAACTCCCAAAACCAGAAAAAAAAATTACTCATAAAATTAAGGAAGCTCCAATCCAAAAAGAAATCCCTTTGGCGGAAAAACAAATCTCGTCGTGTTGCCAACTTCGAAAGCTGATACAAAAATTTATGCCACCAGATAAAGACTGAATGTACCAATTATTCCACTAAACAAGAGGAAAACCTTCTATGCACCAATTCCACCTGCGCTTTCTACAATTTTGCAAACAACAAACTAAAACCCTCAAGGTCCATCCCACCCTAAAAGAACCAAATGGTCAAGACTGCAATGATGACACCATTAAAGCCAACCTCTTTAACACATTCTTTGGCTCAGTATTTGTAAAAGCAATGGATCATACCCAATATTTCCTAGTCAAACCACAGAGAACTACAATGATCTAATATATATCGATTTTACAGAAGACAATGTTGAAAAAGCACTACACAATTTAAAACCATCTTTATCTATTGGACTGGACGGAATTTGTGCCTACTTCTTAAAAAAGCTATCCATTGCCATAGCTGAACCTCTAAGCATAAACTTTGAAAAATCTTTCAGGACTAGCTGCTTGCCAAATCTATGGTCACTAGCCACAGTCATTCCCATTTTCAAAAAGGGAGACCCCAGCCTAATTGAAAATTTACAGACCAATCTCTTTATGCTGCATCACCTGTAAAGTCATGGAATCAAATATTAACCAATCCATCATCCTCCATTTAGAGACAAACAACCTACTCTCTAACAAACAATTTGGTTTCAGAAAAAAAATCTATCCTGTAATTTGCAACTCTTACACTGTAAAAACACATGGACTACAAACTTGATCAGGGTAAAGCAATTGACGCAATTTACATAGACTTCTGTAAAGCCTTTGATTCAGTGGTGCATGACAAACTACTCCTAAAACTAAAATCTTATGGTATCTCTGGATAGCTGCATAACTGGATAGAAGCATTCATGTCAAAGAGAGAACAAATGGTCAAAATTGGGAGCATCCTATCAAATCCAGTAACTGTCAACCGTGGTGTCCCTCAAGGCAGCATTCTAGGACCAACTATCTTCATACTCTACATAAATGACCTCCGTGATCATATTAAGAGCAACTGTGTTCTTTTTGCTGATGATGAAAAGCTATTCAACACCACTGAAAATACTGCTACCCTTCAAAAAGACCTAGATTATGTGTCAGAATGGTCAAACAAATGGCAACTTCAAATCTCAACAAATAAATGCTCTGTCTTACATATTGGGAAAAAAAATCAGAAAATAAAATACAAACTGAATAGTCAAGACCTTGTTGATAACACAAACTTTGTCAAGGAACTTGGAGTACTCATCTCAAACAATGTAAGTACTAGAGCCCACTGTAACTATATAGCCAAAAAGGCATTAAGAGTTGTTAACCTAATCCTACATAGCTTTTTCTCTGGTAATATTACACTACTAACTAGAGCATACAAAACATTTGCTACACCAATACTTGAATACAGTTCATCAGTCTGGAACCCACATTACGTATCTGATATTTACACAGTTGAGAAAGTCCAGAAATATTTCACAAGAAGTTTTCCACTCCTCTACTCATTGCAAAGTACCTTATGCCACAAGACTTGAAATTCTAGACCTAGAAAACTAGAACTATGCCGCCTTTGGTCCAAGCTAAGTATAGTATTTAAAATCATACATTGCAATGTCCTACCTGTCAATGAATACTTCAGCTTCAACCATAACAGTACAAGAGCACACAATAGATACAAACTAAAGATAAACTGCACCAAACTTGATTGCAGGAAATACGACTTCAGCAACAGATTGGTCAATGTCTAGAATACTCTACCTGACTCTATGGTTTCTTCCCCAAACCCCAAAAATTTTAACCTTAAACTGTCTACTGTTGACCTCACCCTTTTCCTAAGAGGTCTGTAGGGGGCATGCATAAGTGCACCCACGTGCCTACCGTCCCTGTCCTATTGTCTCTTTTTACTTGTTTGTATCCATTTCATGTGTTTATTACCATGTTTATATTTATACCTGTTGTCTAATAATTGTTTGACAAAATAAATAAATAAATAAAAATAAAATAAAAAACATAGACAAACACAAACATATAACATCAAATAAAATCACTTTTCCATTATACAGTGTGTCAGTTGGTACATATCTCTTGTGCACAATATTAATAATCTTTCCCGCCTAAATTTAAATTAAGATTTGTATTGTGTAGATCAACTATTCATATCATTACATTCCTATCAAACCGTTGTTAAACTTTGATTGTAAATTCATATCATCTTTTTGAGCAAATCTCAGCTTTTACAATAATATCATTCATTTCACAATAATCAAATATAACATATCATAACAATATATCATCTTTACTATTATATTATATCTATATTATACTATATTTCATTTTTCTATTTTCTTTTCTAACCATTGATAAAATAAATCCCATATTTTATAATATTCTTTTATTCTTGCTCTCTAATTGCCCATGTGTAGTTTTCTATAAAATTCTTCTTGTGTATCATTGGGAGCAAATTTTCCAACTAAAAGTATCTTTAAGTTATTATCAATTATTTCCACCATTAATATTGTTCCCTCTTCAACTGCAAACATTAATTCATCTAGTATTTCCTTGTCTCTTGCATCAACCACCTCCTCTTGGATTTTAACTACTTCTGCTTCTTGTATTTTCTCATCTTCTTTTCTTCTGAAATATTCTCCATAGAACAATTCTGCTTTTTCTATTGAATCCAATCTGTGTCTTTGCTCTTGCCAAGTAAATATAAGGCATCCTGGAATAAACCATCGGTAAATCACTCCCTTCTTAATTAGATTTTTTGTCAAAAATTGGTATTCTCTTCTCATCTCTCTCACTTTCCTTGGTGCTTGTTTTAGGACCATAATCTCCTTGCCTTTGTATTTCAATGGCACATCTCTTGTGCTTTGCAATATTTGCATTTTAATTGCTTTATTAGTAAATCTTACATGGATTGGTAGTTTATTTCTCATAGCATATCTTTTAAAAATTCAGAACACTTCATCTATTCCATCCATCATTTTCTCTTTGCATATCTTCAAGGCACCTGCCAGAATTTCTATCATAATTTCAGAAATATTTTCTTCTTTTTCTTCCTCAACTTTATGAAATCTGAGATAGAAATCAGCCCTATCCATCTCCCAGCCGAACATTCTATTTCCTTTATCATGTTCAACACCTGTCAATCTACTGTCAATTTCACCATTTTTTTTATCTCTCTGGTCATCTTTTTCTTCTATCTTTTGAAACATTTCCTCATACTTCATCATCATTTGTTGTATATTTTCTACTTTCTCATCTGTATTCTCTGTTCTGTCTTCTATTCTTTGTATTGCTTGCATTATCATTTGTAGTGTGACCTCCTTCTCTTTTCCCTTCTCTCTCTCCTTTTCTTGCTGCAACATTGTGTGTAGTGACTGCTGACCACTAAGTGGGGAGGAAGAGGTAGGGATCAATGAGCTTGTGGTAGTTGTCTTCCTCATTTCAAATTAGTTATAAATCCAATCAGTAAAAATCAGCTTGCAATACCTGAACTATCTTCAGGCTCTTCTAAACCTCAATCCAATTGAAAAAAAAAGGGGGGGAGGATCAAAAGTTCAAAGTTAAAATCAATAACAAAAATTAAAAACTAAAAAGATAAAAATTAAAAAGAACTCAATTCCAGAGAGGCACACAAAAAACAAGAGAAAGAATAAAACAATATTTAAAAATATAAAAGTAATCCACCAGTAGTATTAATAAGGGAATAAAAAAGCAAAAGAGAATAAAAGGAAAAAAGAAAAAAAATCTATCTTCTGACAATAAAACCACAATCAGATGGAAAAGTAAGAAAAAGACAAAAAAAAACAGAAGGATCAGGCCAGGCAAGACTACCAGCCAAAAATATGTTGCAGCTTAAAGTTTTATCAAAAAGCAAATCACTGCCACCGTACAATGTCCATGGCACACTATCAAAATTTCAATAAATATAATCCAAGGTCACCAAAATATTTTTTCTTTCAACTTCAATCTCCAGCCATTGAGATTTTACAAGAGGAATACCTGCATAAACAAATCTTCAGTGATCAACTCTCTATCTTCTCTAAGTATAAACAGCCCTGCTGGAAAAATTCTCACAGTCTATTAATCTAAATAGTGTTCTTTAAGACCACTAGTTGGCAGTGTTACTTTGTTTTCACTCCCTCTTTACAATGTAACAAGATTGGAAAAGAGAAAAAACAGTTTCAATATAAAAAGTTCTCCTTAAAAAAGAGAAAAAAGAAAAATTAACAAAACACAAAGAAAAATCCAGTTTCTCCCTTTAAAATAAATGTTAAAAATTATCTTCCATTAATTTTTACACAGAAAGCCCAGTCCAGTTTAAAAAATCCATTTTTTTGAAGTAGTACAATAAACAATTAAAAACCTAATTAATTTGACAGAAGGCTCATTTTTGCCTTTGTTTCCTCTTCTGCCTTCAATTGTCTTACTTTTGCCTTTTAGGTTGCTCTCTTGTCAGAAAAAAAAATCTCAACCAAGCCAACACACTTTCTTTCCTTCTCTTTCTTCCGTTCCAGGATTGGCAGGATGCAGTCTTCTTGCTCACCATCTCTTCAGGATGGTTTAAGATCCAAATGGACCATCCAGCTGCTGGGATATCGGCATCAGTCCTGGGGCCCTGAAATCCTTTTTCCTACCGTCGCGATGCCAGCTCCACCCTCTATTCTAACCTTTTCTGAATCTGTTGCCAATATTTCCTTGTGTGATCTCCAAGGTCCCTCTCACACTAACTGTTTTTAAGCTAGGTTTCACCTAATCTGTTTTTGTACATTTGGGTTTTTTTGTCTCTGGGTGTAAAAATTCTCCATATTAAACTTCATTTTGTTGATTAGGGCCAATTGTTCAAGTCTGCCAAGATCTTTTTGGATTCTGAACTTGTTTTCTGGGGTTTTGGCTATTCCTGCCAGCTTACTATCATCTGCAAATCTGATGAGTTCCCCTTCTATTCCCTCATCTAAGACATTTATGATGATATTGAAGAGTACTGGGACTAAGAAAGAACCTTGTGGTACCCTAGTGCTTACTACACTCCACATCATTCTTTGTCAAAGAATGAAATAAGATTGGTTTGGCATGATCTGTTTTTAACAAACCCGTGCTGGCTACTAGTTGATGGGTTTTTATTTTTTTCAGAGAAAGTAATTGGGTGATCATATACATTCTCTTAAACAAATAAGTAAAATTTAACCTTTTCTGAATCTGTTGCCAATATTTCCTTGCGTGATCTCCAAGGTCCCTCTTATAGTTCCTGTTTCTAAGCTAGGTTTCACTTAATATGTAGTTGTACTTTTGGGATTTTTTTGTCTCTGGGTGTAAAATTTCTCCAAATTAAATTTCATTTTGTTGGATAGGGCCTATTGTTCAAGTCTGCCAAGATTTTTTGGATTCTGGACTTGTTTTCTGGATTGTTCGCTAGCTGTTCCTGCCAGCTTAGTGTCATCTGCAAATTTGATGAGTTCCCCTTCTATTCCCTCATCTAAGTCATTTATGATGATATTGAAGAGTACTGTACCCCAGTGCTTACTACTCTCCATATCATTCTTTGTCAAAGAATGAAATAAATTTGGTTTGGCATGATCTGTTTTTAACAAACCCATGCTGGCTACTATTTATAATTTTATTATAACTAGTATTTTATTAACTTTTATTAACTTATTTTATTTTCTGAATTTTCTGTATTGTTTCCAGTTATTGTGAGGTGCAATCCATTCCTTTTCAGTAGCCCTTCATCTTGGCAATGCAGACCATGGTCTACAAAGCCAAAGTTCTGTTGGTGAAACTAGTTTTAAGCCAGTGGTTCATTTTTAAAATCCATTGCTCTCTCATTGGATGCTGGCCTTTTGTTGGAAGTATAGATGAAAATACCACTTGTACTCCTAATTCTTTAACATTCTTCCCTAGCTGTTTGTAATCTCTTATTATAATCTTGAGATTCATGGTTGTGTCATTGGACCCCACGTGTAGGAGAAGAAAGGGGTAGTAATGCATGTTAAATTCCTTTATTGGAATGGGCTAAGGTAGATAGTAGGGGCTTTACTATTGGTTGTTGGTTTTTTTCTTCTAAGAGTGACATGTTTCCATTGGTTTTGCTGTTTATATATGTACGTAAACTGTTTTTTTTTTAAATGGAAGCTGTTTTTCTCTAGTGTGTTCAATTTTGGTGTATCGGTTATCTTCTTTATATTCATATATGGGGTCATCTTTTTTAAGAAGCTTTTTGCTCCCTATTGTGCTTTATTTTGGGGTAGTCTCCTTGTTTAGGTTGGGATTTCTCAATTTGTTCATTGAGTTTCAGAGTGGCTAGAGTTGCCTTTACTTTTTCTTCTAGTAATTCAAGTAGTTTACATTTGATACATACATAGTTCTGGCCTTCTGTGAATACATGCTGAAACATATGGTACACTTTGCAAATCACTAGAGTTTCAGTCTCTATTTCCACATTTTTTTCTTTGTTTGCTAAAAAAAAAAGAAAATCCTAAAACTTTCAATATTTTCTGTGTCCCGAACTGTCATCTTACAATAGTTTTTGAGTTCTTGACCTTTTGTTCTCTGTCTTGAAAAATTCATTACTATCTTCCCTATTTTAAATGTCTCTTTTTTCTTTTTTAAAATATTTTTTTACTTTTAAAATAAGCAAACTGTTTTATAAATCTTTATATGAAAAAAGAAATTTTAATATTTTTAAAAATGAATTTTTTAAATAACAACTAAAAAAAGAATTTTAAAATTGAAAAAAAATGAAAAAAAGAATATTAAATTAAAACTGATATTTAACAGTTAAAAAAGATTAAACTTAGTATAAGGAAGTTAAAAATTGAAATAAGAAATTTAAAAAATGAAAAGTACTTTTTCTTAAGAAAGGGAATTCAGGAATTTTAAAAATCTAAAAAATTACTGGACTTCTTGACCCTTTATGAATTAATAGGTACTTTTTTATTTGAAGTATCAGGCTATTTTCTAGAGTATATTGCTCTTAGCCATATACTACCTGAACTTGAAAGTTTATCCTTTTTCTTCATGTTCAGAAGTGTTTGTACTTATCCTTTTTTTCCTGCTTTCTTGCCTTTTGGTTGACTGTTCACTGCCATGGTTTTTAGATAAGAGGTGCTGATGAGGGCACTCTTCTTTGCTGGTCCACCATGCTGCTATCAGCTGCTGCAGTGGGTGCCGCTGATCAGTTAGCCCTCTTCACTTCTCTCAGCCTTTGCTTGTCCACTGCATTGCTCTTAGTGCTGCCCAGGGTGCTTCACTCCTCCACCACATAGCTCTGCACTGCTGCTGCTCAAGGTCTGTCATGCTGCACACAGTTGCTGGTCTACTGTCACTAGACCAGCCTCTGTTTGTACCACACTGGCTCAACTGACATGTCAGTCTGGGCCACTGGGCTGCCTCTCCACTGGGTCACCTCTCAATTGGGCCACCTCTCACTTCTTTGTACAAGGAGTACAAGTTCTTTTTTTAACCCTTCCTGATGTTTTCCTCTTCATATAGTTTGTAATCAGAGAGAGGTATATACATTTTTCTGATTTGAGCTGAATATCAGCAGATTTTCTTTAAAAATGCCAGACTTCTTATTGTAAACTGATTCAAATTACTGTTTGTTATGATCATGGGTCACCATACACTTTGAAAAAAGCATGAGACAGAAAGAAAAATGCATTTATTTTCATTTCACTACATTTCCCATATTATTCATATATGATAACAGATTGCTCCAGAAATAGATGAATGGGTAGAGTTAAACTTATATAAGATTTATATAAGTTTCCTATTGAAAGCAGTCTTTCTTTTTTCAACCCTTCTTCTGAAACAGAAAGACATCATCGGGTACTAATTTCTCTTTGTGATTTGCTCCCTGTGGTTGAGGTCAGGCCTAAAAACAATGATGTAGCATTTTGGCAAGAATATGCATCCCAGTAAAGCAGCACTGGAAACCAAGATGGAGAAGACCTCCACAGCTACCATGGCTTTTCCTTTTGTGCTCAGATAGGCAGGAAAGAAGGAGATCCACACACTACAAAAGGCCAACATGCTGAAGGTGATGAACTTGGCTTCATTAAATATGTCTGGTAATTTACGGGCAAGGAAAGCTATAATAAAGCTGGCAATGACCAAGATACCCATGTAGCCCAAGACACAGTAGAAAAAGAAAGCTGAACCCTCATTGCACTGTAAAATTATTTCTTGGAGCTCTGAGTACATGTCCAATTCAGGGAATGGGGGAGATGTCGACAACCAAAAAATACAAAGGAACACTTGGAAGGAAGAGCAGGAAAGAATAGTAGAGACAGCCAATCTATTCCCCACCCATCTCCTCATTTGAGATCCTGGTTTAGTGGCCATGAAGGCAACAACCACAGTGATGGTTTTGGCCAGTACACTAGAAATGGCCACTGAGAAAGTGATGCCAAACATCGATTGTCGGAGAAGACAAGTCACTTTGCCAGGCTGACTCAGAAAGAGCAAAGAGGAAAGAAAACAGAGCATAAGAGAGACAAGGAGGGTGTAGGTAATGGAGCAGTTGTTGGCTTTGACAATGGGAGTATTCCTGTACTTAATAAATGTTGCAAGAACCCATGATGTCAAGAAGAAAAAAACAAGCGCTGCTGAGGTTAAACCAATTCCTACGATTTCTTCAAAAGTTAGAAAAACCAGCAGTTTCTGGATACATCCTTTCTTTTCTTTATTTGGATAATGATCTTCTGAACATTCAAAACAATCTTCCATATCTTGAAAGAAAAACAAGGATATTTGTTCATCTGGGCATTCCATATTATTGAGGGGTGCTCGGTGTTCTCTCAGCTTGCTTGTTGCCTTTCAGACATTTTATTACCCTAGCTAGTTAATATCATCTGTTCTAGTAAGGAGTGCTGTATGCTCTCAGTTTATAGTCCGGTGTCTTGCCTGTCTCTGTGGGTGGGGTAAGTCTTAGAGATTGGGCTCTTGATGGATGGCTCTTTGGCAGCTTTTGACTGGGGTGTTGTTTACTTGATTGTTGGTCTCATTAACCTTGGAGTTAATCTATGCTAATCTGGTTGCTAATTACTGGTGGAGAGCTGTTAGAGTCTTTTTGCTCTCTTTTGGGCTGGTTGATTGTCTCTTTTGCACAGTATATAAATGTTGTTCATGTCTATGTGTCTACTAGTGGTCAATTTGTCAGAGGGCCAAGACTTTAAAAATATTTTTTTGGACTTGGCTTGGTATAGCATGATCACATTTTCTCAATTGAAACTATGGTTAAGTCTGTCTATATGTTGTGAAATGGAAGAGTTCTCATCATGGCTTCCGGTGTTGCGTGGCTTCAGCGGCATCAGGAATTCACCTGTCTGCGATTCCTGCTGTGCTTGCTGCCAAGGTGCCCCCGATCCAAATGGGTCTGGGGGATATGGCTGCCCTGTAGAGGCAGCCGAAGACAGAGGGGATCCGGACAGGGGTTTGGGGGTGTCACAGACCCCCTCCCCAGCCGGGAAAACCCCTTTTTCCCAAGGTGGTGGAGCGGCGGTCAGTGATGGCCATCACAAAGAAGCCTGCAGCCGGGTAAGATTTGTGCTGGAGGACGCAGGAGAAGTGAAAATGCTGGCTAACCTGAGACAATAACAACTCTTAATTACCCTGGAAACTGAACTGCTTGAATTGCCTGAGGATACATTGTTTCCCAAAGAAGATCGGAAAGCTGCGGTGAAAGCTGTTAAGGGGGATTTTTTTTTCTTCACTCTCCCTCTCCCTCCTCATAGAAATAGCAGATGGAGATCTGGAAAATCTACTTGGGCACAGAAGGTAACTCAATTTGAAATTTAAAGCCAAGGGATAAAGGATTTCTGGACATTGGATTTAAAAAAAAAAACTTAAAATTCTTTTTATTTTTTACAAGGGGAGGGGAAGGGATAAAGACTTATTATAAAATTGTACTGAAGGAGATTGCTTTGAGTTTATAAGAACAGGATTAAAAGACTTTTAGAAGATCATCTTGGAAGTGTGTATTTGAATTCTACCCCAGGAGGTGAACATATAGAAAAAAGAAAGTGATAAATGAAACTGTTTGTTCTGATTTGGTTTGCTTTGTGACTTTGAGATTTCTGTGAAATTTTGTTTTAAAAAAAAGGGGGACTAAAGAGATTAGGGTTGCGTTAAAAAAGAAAGAAAGAAAAAATGGCATTATCTTTTGAAGGACTACAAATGGAATTTCAAAAACTGAAAAAAGAGGATAAGGGCTCTTCTAGATCTATCTTTCGCTTTTTGGAAATGGCGATTTCTACCTATCAAGAAATGCAACGACAGG
>NW_020718584.1:542-19054 GCF_900518725.1 Notechis scutatus
GAAGGAAGGAAGGAAGGAAGGAAGGAAGGAAGGAAGGAAGGAAGGAAATTATAATGAGAGTGAGGGAGGTCTCTGAGGGAAGTCCTGCCTTAGCACTTAGCCACCACGGTTACCCCAAACCTGAGTGATGTCAAGCTGGTCATGCCCACCCTGGCCATGCTCCCCCAGCCCCCCAAGGTTAAACAACTCTGATGTGGCCCTAAATGAAATTAAGTTTGACACCCCTGCTCTACATGGACCAGCCCTTAAGACCATCTATACATTTCGACTCCTGTAACTTCCGGTGGTAAGGCAAGGATGAGCAGAGGCACAGAAGCCTGCCCATGGTTTCAATTAACCTCTTTTTGTGGTTGGTGCAATTTTTTGAGGTTGCATGAGTCCTGGAGAGATTCGTGCCAGTCTGGGGGAGACTCGAGCTGCAGTGTGGGGAAGGCAACCCCCCTGCAGCGAAGAAGAGCCCTCCAGAGCCCAACAAGCAAGAAACAACCACTCATCAATGGTGGCTCTGAAGTCCGGACTGCCACCGATGTAAAGAAGTGAGTGAGTGACAGTTTGTGGGATCACTGGTGAAGAGTGTGGCAGCGAAAATTAGTGGTGGAGAGGATGATTGGAATGCTATAGACTTATAAGGCTGCTAGAAGTGTCTGTCTGGAATCCTAAAAGGAAGCGGCCAAAAAGCGAATGCGAGGAAAGTGAAAGGGCTTGGCAGACAGAAGAAAGATAGAGGACAATAACAAGTAAATAGGGACGCTTACAAGGTTGGGAGATATACCAAACCAATATTAATAGAAGGGAATCTAGTGGCTGGAAGGTGACTGGAAGGTGACTGGAAGGTGTGGGGGATTCGGACTATTTCATTCAATTTTTACTCTGAAAGACTTTATTAAATCAGAGATGGGAAGAAGATCGGAGCCAGTGGAATAGAGACAGTGCAGTGCCACAGGCACTTAGATTTAGAAATCCTGAAGTTATTATAACAATATAACTGATGTAAACCACTTAACTGCCCTTCAGGGAGTATATTTATTTAACTGAGGAGGTGGTTCCATCTGAAGAAAATCAGGAAATTGAACTTAGGAATGCTAAGACAAAAAGTAAAAGTGGAAGCTTCTGAATGTGTGGAGATATTGTGTAATTACAGTCACTACTCAGTATTTCTTACCTCTTCACTTCCGGTGCATTTGGAGTGTAAGCTCTTAAAACGTAGAGGCGGAAAGCTAAAAACTTACTTTAAAACTCCTTTTTCCCCTTCTTTACTCCCTCTTTCCTGTATACACCTGTTCATTTTTCCTTACTCCCCCACCCTCCAGCACCATGATGAACTATCTCTCCTCCTTCAATCTCTCTTTATAATGTTCATAAATATGTATACCTGGGGAAAGGAAAATTGATTGTTGTAATTGACTGTTAAATAATTGAATTAACTGATCTAATTGATTTATTAATAATAGTGATAGTTATACTTTGATTAGATATATAGGAAAAATAGTAAGAACATTAAGTATTATTTAATTAATAACTATAAAGGATTTTATATATTAATATTACAATTCATTGTGCAATCACTCTAAATATTTAATTAATCCACTTGGGGATGAATGTAATACTGTTTGTGTTTAAGAATATTCAAAATAAAGTTATATAATACATATATTTATTTATAATATTTAAATATAGCTGGATTTGGGTATAATATTTATATATATTTTTCTATTACATGGAAGTTATGTATAGAGGCTGACCATTGAGGCCTTACAAAATTATATATGTGATTTAGAATTTGGATTTAAAATAATACGGTGATAATATTTTTATCTACAAGAACCTATACTCCAGTAAAGAGTACAGATATCCAGCAGATAGATAGATTGAGTAATTAGATACTGGTCAATCCTAAAATAGAGATTCTATTACTGAATGTTAATTTGGGATAATATAATTAATATATTACAACAACAGAAACAAATCTTAAAAGAAATGACTTCCACAACAACTACAGCTCTGAAAACTGGAAGAAAGGTCACCCCAACGTTAACAACTATGTCAGCAACAGCTTCGCTCATGGCACAAAAAAACATTGAAGAAACATTACCAGTGAATGAAATATGTAGATTTTTAGAACATAATGAATATATAAAAATGTATTTTTTTATTATATCTACAAAATCTGAGATGATAATATGAACTGTCACAAAAAATTAAATAAAATATGGGTTATCTCGTAAAACATGAATGAATAATAGTATAGTCAAATGATTGATTAATAATGATATTAATGTATTTAGGAATATTTGATTGACAATATGAGAACATATACAATGTAATTGTAATTGAAGACTATGAAGTGGAAGCACAAAACAATTTGTAAACCAACCGACACACTGTATGTATATATATATGGAAGATGGCTTGATGTTTTTATGTTTTGTCTATGTTTGTCTTAAAAAACAATAAAACTTTAAAAAAAGAAAAGAAACATTACCAGTGGAGAAACAAGCTAACACCTCGAATGCCAACCTCCAATCAATTCTGCTTATTTTACAGGAATCGATGATGAAGCTGCAAGAAACAATGATGAAAAATCATAATGAGACAAGAGCAGATATAAATGAATTAAAAGAGGAGATAGGGAAACTAAAAGCAGAAATGAAAGCGGATATCTACAAAGTAGAGGACAAAGTTGGATTATTACAGCAGGCCTTGGAGAAAAATAAAGGAAACAATAAAAGAGGTAGAGAAAAGGACAGAATGAACTGAAAGGAAATTAGAAAGGGTAGATGAACAATTAAAGAATGTGAGTAAAGAAATGGAGGACTCACTGGTCTATCTAGGGATAGATAAGACTGCTACATGCTTGAGATTCCAGAGTATAGTGGAATCAAAAGAAGAAGACTTGGAATAACTAATGGCAGGAATATTGGCGGGACTATTGGAAAATAATAAAGATGACATCTTGAGGGAGTTTGATGAAGTTTACAGGGTTAGCACTAATTATGCGAGATGCCACAAATGCCCAAGAGAAGTCCATATACGATTTGCAAGAAGGAGTGTCCAGGACATCATATATAGGATGTCAAGAGATGAATCAATCACGTATAAAGGCAAAGAAGTCTTGGTTCTCAAACAAATACCAAGAAGAGTAAGAGAACAAAGACGAGATTATAAATTTTTAGCGTCTTACCTAAATCAGAAAAGAATTGTATTAAAATGGCTAATCCCAGAGGGGATGTTAGTTTAGTGGGATGAGAGGAAAATCAAAATAGACTCCATGGAAAAGGCCCAGGAATTTTATGAATGGTTGGTAGGCCTGGAAGATCAGAGCAGTAAGGATGAACTGGAAACAAACTCCCAAGAAGATCAAGGCTATCATAAGAATAGAGACTGAACTTAAGGAAATCAAGAAACTACTCAATTACAACAGGAGAGAGAAGAAAGTAGGACACATCTTCAGATAAAAGGAGAGATCGGAGCAGTCACAAGACAAAGAGTGAAACAGAACTAATTAAATGGAAGAAGAAAATAAACTATTATCAATTAATATAAATGGTTTAAACTCGACGATAAAAAGGAAAAGGTTAATAGCCAAATTAATCAAACAAAATGCTGATATAGTATGTCTACAAGAAACTCATATAAAAAAAACAGTTGAAAAATACTTAGAATGCCCAAAATTAGGGAAGCTATTCATCGCACCAGCAGACGCGGGGAAAAAGAAAGGGATTGCAGTGTATGTTAAAGAGGATATGAAAGCAGATTTAATATGGTTGGATCCTGAGGGAAGAACTCTGGTTTTGCAGATCTGGATTAATGCCATCCCAATTCTCTTAGTGGTAATCCATGCCCTGAATGGAGATCAAAAAGAGTTTTTTAAGCATCTTTATGGAAAAATAGTAGGATTGGAAAAAAGAAATACTGATATTATAGGGGACTTTAATTCTAATGCTGATTATCAAAAAGACCACAGTAATGGGGGAAGGAACAAAGGGGAAAAAAGAGAGCTTCCCAAGATATGTATGGAAATGATGAAGGAGTTAAATTTGATTGACATATGGAGAAGATTACATCCCGAGGAAAAACAATTTACATTCTATTCAAATCCTCATCAAATATGGAGATGAATTGATATGGCATGGATGAATGGGGAAATAGCAAATGAGATAAAAGGGATTGAAATCCTACCCAATGAATGGGCAGATCACAATCCAATTCAGATAATATGGAAGGGTAGGAAAAAACCCAAGAAAAGATGGGTGTTAAATACTCAGTTAATAAGAGAAAAAGAGTATACGAACAAACTCAAGGAGGAATTAAACTATTTTTTAAAGGAAAATAATAATGGATCAACTACGAAACAAAACATTTGGGATACAATGAAGGCTGTAATAAGAGGTATAACAATCTCTTATAACACCAAGAGGAATAAGGAAAAATATGCCCAGCAAAACAAATTACAACAAAAAATTAAGGAATTAGAAATTCAATTACAGAGTACCCCAAAGGATTTAAAATTCCAAAATCAGATAACAATAACTAAACCTACATTGAATTTAATTGAACAAGAGAGAATGATTATAAATCTGAATACAACTAGACAAACTCATTTTGAGCATGCCAACAAGCCAGGGAGATGGCTATCATATAGACTTAAAAAAAGGAAAGAAAAATGATTGATTTATCAGCTAATAGATGGAAAGGGGGATATACAACAAGGGATAGAACAGAAAAAAGAAATTGCCCATAAATATTTTGAAGAATTATATAAAAAGAAAGAAGTTAACGAAGATAGGATAAGAAACTATTTGGATGAAATGAAGGATAAAGCAATTGGGGAAGAAATGGAAGAATTATTAAACAAAAACATTACTTGGTTTGAATTGAAATCAGCAATAGAGAACCAGAAAAACAACAAATCCCTGGGACCAGATGGGATCCCAGGGGAGCTGTACAAGGCAATAGCAGAACAAATAGGACCTCTTATGGTGGAAGTTTTCAATGACATCTTATTGGCAGCCAGGATGCCGGACTCATGGAGGGGGGCATTGATTTTGCTGATCCTGAAGGAGGATTCAGACCCCCGATATATACAAAATTATAGGCCGATTTCTTTGCTAAATACTGACTACAAAATATTTACTTCTATTATAGCAAGTAGACTAAAAAGAATTTTAAATGAGCATATACACAAAGACCAAAATGGATTTCTCCTGACCAGTCAAATCAGGAATAATTTAAGAATAGTATTAGATGTTTTAGAATTTTATGAAGCCCACCCCAAAAAATAAATAGCACTTATGTTTTTAGACACAGAGAAGGCCTTTGATAATTTAAATCGGCAATTTTTAATCCAAAACAATTTATAATATGAATTTAGGCACCAAATTTTAAAACATTATAACAACCATTTATGATACACAATAGGCGAATATTATAATAAACGGGGAATATACCGACCCAATAAAAATAGAAAAAGGAGTCAGACAGGGCTACCCACTCTCACCCTGCTCTTCATATTATGACTAGAAGCATTATTAACGTGAATTAGACAGAACCCAGACATAAAAGTATTAAAGGTTAAGAAAGAAGAATATAAGTTGCAAGCGTTTGTGGATGATATGATTTTTTTCATTGAAGAACCAATAGAAAGAGGACAAAAATTGATGAATGAATTAGAACAATTTGGAGCAGTAGCAGGACTAAAAATTAATAGGAAGAAAACAAAATTAATGACTAAAAAAATTAACAGAAAAACAGAAATTAGAACTAGAAGAAGTTATGGGACTATAAGTGATAAAGAAAGTTAAATACTGTATTTAGGAATATGGTTGACAGCACATTGTAAGACACTAAAGGAAAACAATTATGACAAATTAATGTAACAGGTAAAGACAGATTTAGAAACATGGGGCAAACTGCAACTTTCAAAATTAGGCAGGATTGCTGCTATTAAAATTAATATTCTTCCAAAATTCCTCAGACGATTCCAATTAAAGTACACAAAAAGTTTTTTGAAGAACTTAACACAATAACTGCAAAATTCATCTGGCAAGGGAAAAAACCTAGAATAAACTTAAAGGCAATGCAGGATATGAAGAGCAGGGGAGGGCTGGCACTCCCAAATTGGGAGTTGTATTATAGTGCAGCCTCTTTAGTATGGTTGAAGGAATGGGTGAATTTAACCAATATAAGAATATTATTCTTAGAAGGCCATGACTTGCAGAGGGGGTGACATGCTTTTTTATGGGATGTTGGGAAAACTAGCCAGAAATATTTTCACAGACACCTAATCAAAGATTCTTTATTAGTATATAATATAATTAAAACAACTATCAATGCCAATACAAATCTAATCATTAATATTCATTTATGAACATAAATCTGAATTTGTGTCTGTACAAAGAGATGTAACCCGGGATCAAGCAGCTTTCAGAAAAGATGTTTTATGTTTTTATGTTTTATGTTTTGTTTGTTTGTGTATTGTCTTTGAAAATCAATAAAATTTGTTTTTTTTTTTTTAAAAAAAAGATTCTTTATTGACTAATTGGAAGAAAATACAGAAAAAACACTACTTAAAGATACCAATCTGAATCTCAATAATGGAGAGATTATTTGACCCACCCAAATAATCTGGATATTACTAAAATGATTAAATATAAGGACCTACTGGATACGCAAGGAAATCTGAAATCGTGGCAAGAACTTCAAGATTTGGGATTAAAAATTGATCAGTGGGCATATCTTCAAATTTAAAGTAGATATAAACAGGAAGAGAAAAAATTTGGAATTAACAATAAACTCCAGCAATTAGATAAAATTTTATTAGGATCAGGAAAAAAAAATATAACAAAATTTTATAATTATTTATTAGAAGTAGAATTAGAAGAAGAAATTGTAAAAGGGAACATGATAGCCTGGAGTAGGAACGGGAAAAGGTCTGGGGTAGAAATAATAAAATTACAAAATCAATAGCATACAAAGAAAATGCCTATAAAATGTTTTATAGATGGGACTTCCGGTTTGCAAGGTTTCGTCAGCGGCAGGGATTCGCGATACTGCGCAATCCCTGCTGTGTTCGCCGCCAAGGTTCCCCTGTAGAGGCAGCTGAAGACAGGGGGATCCGGACAGGGGCTTGGGGGTGTCGCAGACCCCCTCCCCAGCTGGCAGAACCCCCTTTTCCCAAGGCGGAGGAGCAGTGGTCAGCAATGGCTGCCTCGCAGAAACCTGCAGCCGGGCAAGCTAGTGCAGGAGGGAGAAAGTTGGAAGAATTATGAAAGTGGCTTTCGACCGGGACAAGGCAAGAGAAAGTGCCCTGGAATCTTGAAGGCTGCTAAGGATACATTGTTTCCAGAGAGAGTTACAAGCAGCGAATATCCTAAAAGGGAAAGGTTTTTTTTTTTTTTTCATTTCACTCTCCTTCCTAACGTGACAGCGGATAGAATCATAAGAGAAATCCGAAAACCTGCATTGGAGGTAATTGAATGCTGAAGGGATAAGGATTTCTGAATATTTAAAGGAAAAAAAAATCTTGTTGGCTGTGAGTGGGAAGGGAGAGGGGAAAAAATTGGAGCAAAATTTGAAAATAAGGAGAAGATTGCCTAGAATTCTAAAGAGTTACTAAACATCAATAAGACTTCTAAAAGGTATATTTTAAAGGGAACTTTGTGACTAAACTTTAACCCCAGAAAGAGAAAGTGAAGAAGGAGAAAGTATTTAAAAGAAACAGCTTGTTTGGAGTGTTTGGTGATTTTGGAACTTCTGAGAATTATTTCTGATTAAAAGCACTTGGGGTGATTGTTTGGAAAAACTTTTTCTCTACATAATGGCATCACTTGTGGATGGACTGAAACTTGTATACCAAAAATATGAAAAAGAAAAGCAAGAAGGGAAAGGTGTCCTTGGCACTCTTTTTCAATTTTTAGAAATGGCAGTTTGTACTTATGTAAAGCTGAATGAGCAACAGGATGATTGGGACAAAGAAGAAGCCATTTTTGATGAACAAGTGACTTTGGTCGAGGAAGGAAAAAAGGGCTGGCATTCCCAAATTGGGAGTTGTATTATAATGCAGCCTCTTTAGTATGGTTGAAGGAATGGGTGAATTTAACTAATTAGAGAATATTACTCTTAGAAGGCCATGACTTACAGAGAGGTTGGCATGCTTTTTTATGGGATATTGGGAAAACTAGCCAGAAATATTTTCACAGACACGTAATCAGAGATTCTTTATTGACTAATTGGAAGAAAATACAGAAAAAACACTACTTAAAGATACCAATCTGAATCTCAACAATGGAGGCAATGACCCACCCAAATAATCTGGATATTACTAAAATGATTAAAAATAAGGACCTATTGGATACACAAGGAAATCTGAAATCGTGGCAAGACCTTCAAGATCAGAGATTAAAAATTGATCGGTGAGCATATCTTCAAATTCAAAGTAGATACAAACAGGACAAGAAATAATTTGGAATTAATAATAAACTCCAGCAATTAGACAAAATTTTATTAGGATCAGGCAAAAAAAATATATAACAAAAATTTATAATTATTTATTAGAGGTAGAATTAGAGGAAGAAATTGTTAAAGGGAACATGATAGCCTGGAGTAGGAACATAGGACATAGTATGACTTTAACAGAATGGGAAAAGGTCTGGGGTAGAAATAACAAAATCACAAAATTGGTAGTGTACAAAGAAAATGCCTATAAAATGTCTTACAGGTGGCACCTTCCTCCTTCGATTAGTGAAGATGCACCCCAATATGAATCTAAACTGCTGGAAATGCAAAAAAAAAAAGAGGGAAATTTCTTCCATATGTCTTGTACAGAAGCTCAAAAATATTGGCAGTAAATTAGAAATTGGCTATAATAATACATATTTTGACAGCAGCCAGGTTGGCTTTTGCACAATGTTGGAAACAGCCTCATGTTCCATCAGGGATGATTATTCAAAAAATTTCAAGTTGTGCAGAAATGGACAAATTAACCTTGGCATTAAAAGATAAAGACACTTCAATATATTACAACAGCTGGAACTGCTGGTACAAATGGATAGACGAAAGATAAATTTCACACTAAAAGGGAAAAGAAGATATGATAGAATCGTAGTAGTCATATACAGATATATGTAAGGATTAATTGTGTATATGGTATAAAATAAGGATAAAAAGGAGGTCTCTCAAACTGTTCAAGATGAAAATGTTTTTAATTGTTTTCTATCTTTTTCTTTCTTTTCTTTTTTTTTTTTCTCTCTTGCATTTATGTATGTGTTGTTGTTCTATTTTAACTGTAAAATCAATAAAGTGTTTTTTTTTTTAAAAAAAGACCATCTATATATTTCATTTGGTCCAGAATATGGCTGGATGAGCACTTTTGGTTGTCACATAGTTTTCTCATGTTGCACTGTTGCTGGGTGAGCTGTAATGGCTTACAACTTCTTTCTGGGGACAGATCAAGGTTGTTGGTTATCATTATTTTTACTCCTTTTGTCTGCCTCTTCCCAAGGGCATTTGCCTATTCCACTGTCAGGGTGGGTCCACTCCATTTTCCATCTCTTAAATGTCATTATGTAGAAGGACCTAGGCATCAAATCTCTCAGTAGCAATCTCATACTTTAGAATGCGATTTAGTAGTCCCTTAAACCTGGGCGTTTTAGAAAGCTGAATGGCCCAACTTTTCCCAGAAGCATTGGGAAGGTATGAAGCTGGAGCTCTGTGAAGTTCTGAAGTTCATTTTTAATGTGTGGGGTTGTGTTGCTTTTGTGGCACCAGGATCATTAGTTATTTTAAATTGTGTTTATTGTTTTTAATGTGAATATTATACTATATACATTCCTCAATGTAAAAATCCACCACTCTGCCACCCCCACCCTCACAATGGCATCAGGCACAATCACACTAGCCATTTGTTTACCTTCATGTGGACCAGGAGTCTTTAGGAAAGCTGAAGAACAATATCCTCAGGATCTTCCAAAAAATATATGAAGGGTCATTACATTTTGTACCATCCAAAGCAGATATTGTTCAGGGTCAGCCCCATATAGAATGCATTATAGTAATCCATACAAGAGGTGTTTAGGATGTGGGTGATTTTAAGAAAGAAAGAGACATAATGGGTGCACAACTCACATTTATTCAGAGGCTGTTCTGAGCATAACAGTTACCTGTTCCTCAAGTAGAAATCGCAAATCAAAGAGAATCTCCCTATTACACATTATGTCTGTCTGTGCAATGCAACCCTACTCAGAACCAATAATTCTCCAAGAACTGAGGATCCCTGAACTTAAAACAATTCCCTCTTGCGAGGGTACTGTTAGATCGGGGTGGATCGGTTCCCAAAGAGACGCGAGACCATTTGGTAATGTTCAGCTCTTTATTTACTTCTGTTCCAGTGCAAGGAAAAGGAGCCGCGGCAGTCCCTTTTAAAAGGCTTGCCTGCGGCTCGGCGGCCAATGACAGCGCTTTGAATCTCCCACGATCGGCTCAGCCAATCGTGGTAGATTCTTAGCGCACCAATCACGGCCGTTCAGTTAGCCAATCCACTCGCGGTCCGTGTGTCAGGGTTTGGAGTATGCTAATATAGTACACCCCTCCCCTCTTGGTTTCATCTGACGGAGTGTGGTCACGTAGTCACGAAGGTAGGCGGGGCTTCGTACCTGCCTAGTTCACCTGCGCGGTTCAGTTTCAGCGTGGTCCTCGACCAGTTCGGACGAACTCCTTATTGCTCCGGTTCCTTGGGGTGGAACCGCCTGGAAGGGTGAGCCGGGCCTTCTTTGGTAGCTCCCTCCCGGTCTACTCGGGCTGGTCGAGCTGCCGCTTCCGTCGTTCCCGCCTGGTTTTTCCAGGCTGGTTGAACTGGCTTGGCTGCTCCTTCCAGGTGAAGCTTCCCGGGATTCGTGGTCGTTTGGTTCGGCGGCTCCTTCCAGGTGAAGCTTCCCGGGATTCGTGGTCATTTGGTTCGGCATCTACCGGTGAGTAAGGCTGGTTTATTTGGGGTTGGTTTATTCTGGGTGGGGGGTGTTCTGCTTGCGTTTTAGGATTTCCCTCTCCTCTTCGCTCATGGTTTGCGGTTTCCTCCCCCCTTCTGATTTCTTGGTCGGGTGTTTGTGTGCTGTCAGCGGCTAGTCTTGACCTTAGTTGGTCGATGTGCCGCTTCCAGCTTTGACCGTCGGTGGTCTGCAGTCGGTAGGACTGGGGCCCCGTTATCTGGGTGATCCTTGCCGGTACCCAGAGTGGGTCCCCTGTGAAATTTTTAGTGTAGACGGTGTCTCCGATGTTGAATGTTCTGTATTTGCTGGATGAGTCCAGGGGTTTCTCAGGGTTATATGTGGGGTGCATTCTGTCTAATGGGGATCTTAGTTTTCTGCCCATTAGTAGTTCTGCTGGGCTTTTGTTTGTGGTGAAGCTGGGTGTGATGTGCTGGATAAACAGCATTTTATTTATTTTTTCTTGTATGTTGCCAGTTTCAATTTTTTGTATGGTATTTTTTGTGTATTGAACCATGCGTTCCGCCCTCCCGTTCGCCGCATGATGCGCGGGCGAGGTTAATGCATGGAGTATCCCCTACTCTGCCAGGAACTTTTTCAATGCTAGTGCAGTAAACTGTGGTCCATTATCCGACACTAGCACATCTGGCAGGCCGTGTGTGGCAAAGAGTTTGCTTAGTTTCTTAATGACGGCTTCTGTGGTTGTTGATTCCATGGTGCTTACCTCCAACCAGTTGGAGTAAGCATCGACAGTGATCAGGAACATGTGCCCCTTGGTTGGCCCCGCGAAGTCTATGTGGATTCTAGACCAGGGGCCCCTTGGAGTCTCCCATTCTTGGATCAGGGCAGAGGGGGGTTTTGGTCTAGTCTCCTGGCACCTTTTGCATGTGGCTACCCAGTTTTCTATTTGTTTCGCCATTCCTGGCCACCAGGCGTAGCTCCTGGCCAGGCTTTTCATTTTAACCATGCCTGGGTGCCCTTCATGCAACATTGATAAAACCCTTTTTTGCAATGTCTCTGGAATCACAACTCTGTCCCCCCAAAGTATGCAGCCCTTCTGGGTAAAGAGTTCAGTTTGTCGGTTCTGGAAAGGTTTGAATTGTTCATCTATGTCACCTTCCGGCCACCCCTTTCCCACCCAGCTCAAGACCCGTGTCAGCCGCTTGTCTTTATTGGTTTCTCTGGCAATGTCTGGTGCAGTCAGGAGTGGGTTGGGCACTGTCTCTATTTGCAGGTTGCCGGGTCGTCCTCTAGGTCTGGCAGGGGGGAACGGCTCAGTGCATCCGCGTGGGAGATGTCCTTGCCGGGTCGATGTGTCAGCTGGTAGCTATAGGCGGCAAGGAACTCGGACCACCTTGTCATCCTTGGTGATAGGATGTTCGGGGTGGCCTTGTTCCCTGCCAGGATCCCTAGCAGTGGCTTGTGGTCCGTGATGATAGAAAAGGTCCTACCGTAAAGGTATTCATGGAATCTTTTGATGCCGGCGATGACTGCTAGGGCTTCCTTGTCCAGCTGACTGTAGTTTCTTTCCGGCTTGGAGAGTGTCCTCGAGAAGAAGGCAATGGGCGCTTCCTTCCTGTCTGGTAGTTTGTGGCTGAGGATGGCCCTGACGCCGAATGGTGACGCGTCACATGTCACAGTCAACGGCAGGGTCTCGCTATACTGTATGAGAACTGCATTGGATGTTAGTAGGTTTTTTGTGTGTGTGAAGGTGTTTTCTTCCCGCTTTCCCCAATTCCAGGTGGCTGCTTTGTCCAGTAGCCTATGCAACGGTTCCGCCACAGTCGCCTTTTGGGGCAGGAAAACATTGTAAAAATTAATCAGTCCCAGAAAAGCTTGCAGTTCGGTTTTGTTTCTTGGTCTGGGGCCTTCCTTGATGGCTCTGAGTTTCTTTTCTGTGGGGTGGATCCCGTGTCTGTCTAGGAGGTACCCCAGGAATTCGACCCTTTCTGCCGGCAGCTGGCATTTCTCTTTCTTAACTTTGAGTCCCGAGTCTTGGAGTCTTTTTAGTACCTCCCTTAGCTGGGCTTCCAGTTGCTTTTCGTTCGTAGCGGCCACTAGCACATCATCAAAATAGGGCACCATCCCTTTTATGCCTTGCAGTAGCCTCTCCATCAGGCTCTGAAAAACCCCTGGTGCCACACTGACCCCGAATTGGAGTCGGTTGCACCGGAAGGCCCCTCGGTGGGTTACAATAGTCTGAGCTTCTGCAGTTGCGGCATCGACCAGCAGTTGTTGGTAGGCTTGTGCCAGATTGAGTTTCGCGAAGACCCCCCCCCCCCAGTGAGTGCAGAAGGTGCTGTACTACTGGGACAGTGTAGGCACTCTGTTGGAGCGTGTGGTTGAGGGTGGCCTTGTAGTCACCGCAGATTCTCACTGACCCATCTGGCTTGATGGGGGTGACTATGGGGGTCTCCCACCGGGCGTAATCAATTGGTTCCAACACCCCTTGCGTGATGAGCTTGTCTAGTTGCTCATCTATCTTGGGTTTGAGTGCGAATGGCACTCGCTGTGGTTTAAGGCGGATTGGGGCAATGCTAGGGTCTAGATTAAGTTAAATTGGGGACCCCCGGTACTTGCCTAGGTTGTTGTCGAAGACCTCTTGAAAGTCCCTCACGAGCATCGCTTCCCAGTCCGTCTCATCGATGCGGTGGATGCCAGTCACCTCGATGCTTAGGGGTGAGAACCACTGTAATCCCAGGAGGCTCGGGCGGTCTCGGTCGACGATGGTGAACGGCAACACTTCCGTTCGCCCCTTCAATGTGATTTTAAAATGTCCGACTCCGACTACAGGGATATGGTTTCCCTGGTAATCCTTGAGGGGTTTGAGTGCGAATGGCACTCGCCGTGGTTTCAGGCGGATTGGGGCAATGCTAGAGTCTAGATTAGCTTTTGGCTTTCCAGCTCGCGGCAGCGGATGGTGGGCACCAGGTGCTTGATTGTGCGCCAGGAGACCATTGAGAGATAGGACCCGGAATCCACCTCCATCTCACATGGCTTCTCTTCGATGCCCACCTTCACATGTACTTTCCGGGCGTCGATGGTTGAGGAATGGCCGATGATGACCATTTGATGGGTCTCCTCCCTTCGTCTCGCCTCGCCGAGTCGCTTGCTCCAGCCGTCCCGGCTCCAGCGGCTCTCTGTATGTCAGTCTCTGGCCTTGGGGGGGTGCCATCTTGCTGTCTGGGGCTGTTCTCTCATCGTCGTGGGCTGTAGTTCCGTTTATTCCGGCATACCTTGGTGATGTGCCCCTGCTTTTCGCAATGCCGGCAGATGGCATCGAGAAATTGGCATTCCAAATGGGGGTGATCGCCTCTGCAGCCGGAACACTGGAACCTCGACTTACGTTCCCTCGGTTCCCGCCGATCTCGCGCTGTCTGGAGCCGGTGGATCTCCTCCTCTTCGTCCTCGGTGTCCGAGAAAGAGTCGATGTTGCCATGGTGGGTGGTGATGGTCTCTCGATGGCCAGTTTCTGTGCACTTCTCAGTCGCCAGGGTCGTCTCGGTGGCCCCCGGCCGGTCAGCTGTGCTTGCCTGCCGCATTCGGGCCGCCAACTTTTGGGTCGCTTCAGTGGCTGCTGGCTCGGCAAGGGCATCGGTGAGGGAAATGTCACCCTTTGCCATGAGTCGGCTTTGTAGGACGGGGTCTCGGAGTCCTAGGATGACGCAGTCTCACAGGGCCTCATTGAGGTCAGTGAAGTCGCATAGGCCCCCGAGGTCCCTCAGCGCCACCACAAAATCGCTGAGTCCCTCGCTCTCGCACTGGTCTCGCCAGTAGAAGTCGTGCCTTCGTATGAGGATGGGCATGGCAGGGGCATAATGGTTCCGTAGTATGGGCTCGAGATTGCCCCAATCCATTTCCTTGACATCTGCTGGTTTGGCCAGGGCCTTGGCCATCTTGAACACTGTGGGCCTGCAGTGTGTTAGGAACACGGCCCTTTATTTCTGGCCGTTGGCATCCTTGAGGTTGCTGCATTCCAGGAACATTTGGAATCTATCTGTGTAAGATTCCCAATCCTCAGCAGCAGGGTTGAAGGGTGTGAGTGGCGCGGTACTGCTGGCCATGCTGTCGGTTGTGCTGTGCCGCTCCCCCACGTGCTTGGTCAGTCTGTTGTCTCATGATCCCATCCTTGTCGCCAGTGTTAGATCGGGGTGGATCGGTTCCCAAAGAGACGCGAGACCATTTGGTAACGTTCAGCTCTTTATTTAGGTCTGTTTCAGTGCAAGGAATAGGAGCCGCGGCAGTCCCTTTTAAAAGGCTTGCCTGGGGCTCGGCAGCCAATGACAGCGCTTTGAATCTCCCGCGATTGGCTAAGCCAAGCGTGGTAGATTCTTAGCGCACCAATCACGGCCGTTTAGTTAGCCAATCCGGTCGCGGTCCGTGTGGACCAATCAGGTGTCAGGGTTTGGAGTATGCTAATATAGCAAAGGTACAACTTTAAATTGCTCCCCATCCAGAGTTCTATAACCCTCAAACACAAAGAGAGGGTGGTTGTTGCAAGGCTTAATACAGATTAGTAGAGATGTACTACAGAGTATAATCAGCATACAGATGATATCTCAGTCCACGATGATGCACAACCTCACCCAAGGGTTTCATGTAGATGTAACAGGAGAGAGAAAGCATTGACACCCCTGGGAACCTGCATTGCAGGGTTGTGAGTCAGAGTTCTTGTTTCAATCAACACAAGCTTCAGAAGTAAGTGACTTGGACAGCACAATAGGGATGGAATTCAAAAATCCCAGCAACCAGTTCACTGCCCAGTTGCTGGGTGGGCATCGCCTACCAGAACTACCTGTTTCTGGCTTCTGGTGGACCTCCAGAGCCTGGGGGCATTTTTGCCCTCCCAAGGGTCTGGAGGCTTCTCCTGGGCCTCTGGGAGGGCAAAAACAACCTCCCGCGGTATCTGGAGGCTCACTGAAAGTCGGAAACAGGCTCATTTTGCAACTTCCAGTTTTTCTGGGACAGCTGTTTTTCACCTTCCCAAGGCGCTGGCCTCCCCCGGGCCATTTCCGGACTTTCAGAAGGCCCGTTTTTTCCCCTGCCTGCGCTTACCTCCATCAGAAATGGGCCATGTGGAGATTCCTAGGAGGGAAGGGGAGGCATGGGTGGGGTTAGCTGGTCAGTTGAAATACTGGTTTGGTGAACCAGATGTAACTTTAACATCCGGTTCACCCAAACTGGTCCAAACTGGTAGAATCCCACCCTGCAGCACAGTGTTCCACTTTCACAATCCCCGGAGCCACTCCAGAGATACCAGGGAGAGAAGCCCTACCCATTTTTTGCTCCCACAAGTGATTAACAATTAGGCCATTTCCATTTTGGCCATATATTTAGGGCAGAATCCCTACTGAAAGGGGTGTAGATAATCCATTTCATGCATGATCCTCAGGAAGAGAAAGGAAGGTTGGAGTTTGACAATTATTTGGAGCTGGAGAATAATTCTTACAGAGGGGCAAAGCATAGAAGCAACATTACATTCATTTAATTTTCAATCCTACTGACACAAGTGAGGCAGCTGAGGTCATGTTGCAGGTCAGGCTGTTGAGGTCCTCCAGTGCTTGAAGGCTCAATGGGCATGGCTGGAGAGGAATGATTCATGGCTGTTGACATCTGAGGACATTTCATCCATAATCAATTCAAGATTTATTGATTTATTTATTGGAATTTGTCAAACAAAAATGAGAACAAGAATAAGAGAATAAAAATACAATGGTAGGGATGACAGGCACGTTAGTGCACTTACGCATGTCCCCTCTACTGACCACCTAAGTATAAAGTAAGATCCACGAAACTCAATTTTTGACTGAAACTGTGAACATTTGTAGCTGAATCAGGGCATTCCAGACTTTGACAACTCTATTACAACTCTATAAGTTTGGTGCAAAAACTGGTGGTCCTCTTGGATTCACAACTACTACTTAAAGAGCATGTAGTAACTGTGGTTGGGGAAGGGTGAGGTATCTTGAGTCCTTTAAGAAGTTTGGTTTTGAAATGAAATAACATCACCTACTGCTATTACTCTATATGGTTACCATCAAAACATAAAAGTATTTTTAAAAGGAGGATGACTGTCATAAGTTTGGCCTGGATTTTTTAATCAAGCACATATTCATTGGTATTTTCTGTGCCTCACATTTCATCTCACAAACATATTCTTCAATATTTGAGGACTGTTGTCACAGTTTGGTTCCATTGTTTGTTTAATGGATAAAAATGGTGATAATATGTTTAGAATTGAGAAGCATATCCATAGTTCCACAGAGAAATGGAAAGGTAAAGGTGACACTTTTATCCCTCTCCTTTATAATTATCAAAAAGATTATTATTAATTTTATTGCTTCTCAAAGCCCTGATCAACAATTTAGGTTTATTTGGAAGAATGAGCAGTAAGAGATGGTGGACAGTTTAAATCCTTTATATGTTTTTAGAGTTTGGGGCATATAAGATTATGCATGGAATTATGCATGGAATTGATAGAAAACTTGTTAACTGCACCATGATTTTTTTGATACTCCTATTATTGCCATATACATTTGATGCGGCTCAGCCAATAATGTGCAGAAACCAAGATTCTATCCTGATTGATCACAAATACTTTGAAGCAGGTGACTTCATTATTGGTGGCATTACTTCATTCATCTTCATAAATAAAGTTGTAGAAAGCTTTGAGGAGGCTCCCAAGAAATCTGCTGTTGGTGAGACTCTGTAAGATAATATTATTATTAATTTATTTCTCATAATGTATCAATCTATATAAATTATTTTATAAATCTATTTCTTAGTTAATTCCAATACTGCACATATAACTTTTAAAACCTAAATGAAGTAGTACTACAGTTTTATATGTAATATTGCTTTCTAAGGGAAAGCAATCGTGAAATTCTGTGTTCCTTAAAGAAAGTAGAAATCAAAATAATTATTCAGCCCTTCATGATTATTAGATTCTTCGATTTTCTGGGAATTACAGCATCAGCTTCTCAAACTGAATCTCAAAGCAAGTAAAATTGTATTTAACCGTTGGAATAATAATATTGTCATAGATGCAGCATATTCTATATCAATAAATAGAACATCAATAAATAATATATGCCATATAATGATGTAGGATGCATTTTGGGGTGAGAGAGGAGAAATGCCTGTCTTTGTGAGAATATAATTAGTAACATTTTATTCTGCTTTTGTAATTTTTTTAGAAAGTCTGCTTTCAGAATTATATGAAATTCTTAAATTTAAACTAATAAAGGCATTGCACCAAATAAATTTTGCTACCATTGTTTTTATAGTAAGACAAGCTCTGGATTTTGCTTAACTGACTTTAACACATTATGGGATATTTGAAGTGCTTATTAAACAACTTATTATAGATAAAATTTAAAAAGTTACAACCTATTTGCTACCCAATAATGGGGTGCTGTGAAGAATATATTTTGCCAATTCTGGAAAACCTAGGTACTCTTCTAAGAAAATATAAAGAAAACCAACACTAAAATCCATGCTATTTCTTTGCAGTCCTTTAAATTACAATAAAAT
>NW_020718585.1:0-19054 GCF_900518725.1 Notechis scutatus
CTAAGGCCCATTATCTATGGAGATTCTCAATCATCCTAGGAAAAATAGTCCTTAGATGTCCCAAAGATGGTTTTCCAAAAGGCAACTGGACTTTCTTGGGGTTTTTTTCTTTGAAAATGTTTAGCTTCTTGTCAAAGAAGCTTCTTCAGTTCTGAGAAGAAGCTTCTTGGGTGAGAAGGGAACCATTAGAGAAAAAAAATCCAATTGCCTTTTGGAAAGCACCTTTGGGACCTCTAAGGCCTATTCCTCCTGGCTTTAGTACTTCAATGCCTGCCAGATGAAGTAATTTGGCTTCCTTTCTCCGAGGGTAAACAAGCTTCGTGGATGCCCTTTAGCTTCTGGCAATGATGCTTAAAACTGCTCCCTATTCACAGGATGGGTTTTAAAATGGCAGAATCCCAAACCTTCAAGGAAAAAGCTTCTCTGCATCTGTTCCTGTGAAAGCCCGGCTGGGGGGATATATGTATGCATCGGAAAGGCAGGGTGACATTTTTACGTGCAGCAAGAGCACACAATAGATACAAACACAAGAGCACGCAATAGATACCAACTCAAAGTTAACCGCACCAAACTTGATTGCAGGAAATACGACTTCAGCAATAGAGTGGTCAATGTCTGGAATACTCTACCCGACTCTGTAGTCTCTTCCCCAAACCCCAAAAACTTTAACCTTAGACTGTCTACTATTGACCTCACCCCTTTCCTAAGAGGTCTGTAGGGGGCGTGCATAAGCGCACCAACGTGCCTACCGTCCCTGTCCTATTGTTTCTCTTATTCTTTTATTTTTCTTATATGTACCCATTTCATGTATTCACAATTATGTATACACTTATACTTATTATCTTGTAAACAATTGGCAAATCAAATAAATAAATAAATCAAATAAATAAATAAAGCAAAGAAATATATGCTTGTAGGGTTCTGTCTGCGCAAAGCTGATGGGGGAAAAATATCTTTGAATCTTTTGGTTAACCAAAGTGTCCTGAATTAATTTAAGGAAAAATTTATTACAGGGTTTGCTTAGAAATCACTTTAGTGCAGTTGCTAATATTGTCATAAAGGGAAATTGTTTTTTAGAGAAAAGGAATGCATGATGCTATTTTAAATAGATAGATAGATAGTGTTGTGAACTAAAGAAATGTATTTAATAAAGATTCATTTGCATAGCAGGATCGTAATCCTGCACTTCCTATTGGCCCATATAATGGCAAGTTATGATTGGTTCATTCCGAGCAATCTGATTGGCTGTTGGCGGGCCGCGCCAAGATTCAAACGCTATAACGCTATCCATTGGTTATCCGGATAGCAGCTTACTCTATAAAAGAGTGACTGCTAGCCGGGGGTTTTTTGTCTCTGTTATGCTTGAGAATAAAGAGTTGAAGTTCAAGGTTTACAGTCTGGTCTCCGTTCATTAAACCCATGCCTCAAACTTAACACTGGCGACGAGGATGGGATGCGGAGACAAAAGAGCTGACTAAACCCTACAGAGCACCAACCGAAGCACGTGGCTGAGAGCGCATCTACATCGGCAGGATGTCAGGTGGCGCTATACCACCCGCTCCTTTTGACCCAGAAAAAGAAGACTGGGAGTCGTATATGGATCGATTTCAAATGTTTCTAGAAACCAACAATTTGAAAGACGCTACACCCGGAAAGAAGCGGGCGGTGTTCTTTACCCATTGTGGACCGGCCGTTTTTAGGATGGTGAAAGCGCTCGCGAAACCGGCTGAGGTGAAATCAATGGATTGGGACAACCTCGAACCTATCCTACGGGTTCACTATGCCCCCGCCGTACCAACGTTGGTCCGGAGACACGAATTTTATCAACGGGATCAGCGGAAGGGTGAAAGTATTGCAGACTTCATCACTGACCTTAGAAACCTGGGAGGCCTCTGTGGTTTTTCAGACCTAGAAGAAGCTATGCGAGACCGCATAGTTCTGGGATTAGATGACCACACAGTACAGAGCAAGATCATGGCAAAAGGGGACATCGATCTTGCAGATGCCATTGCAGACGCTACTGCAGCAGAGGCAACCAAGAAGTCGGCCACTCGAATGCGCCGCACCAATGCACCGCTCCGTCAATTCGCCCGTGAAGCCTCACCTCAACTAGAAAGACACTCAGCAACAGCGCACCATGAGGACCTCGAGTCCCAGTCCAAGAGTGATGAAGAAGAGGTTAACAGACTTCGGGCCGAACGAGATCAACAAACTCTAACATTTCAGCGCCCATGTGCGGGTTGTGGGGGAAACCACCCGCGAACCGGTTGCAAATTCCTCAACGCAATCTGCCGTTCCTGTGGGAAGAGAGGCCACATCGCACGGGTCTGCAGAAGTAAGAGGGAATCCAACACAAACAGAAAGGAGAACAACCTCCGCCAAACCACAGGGAACCTCCCTGCAAATCGGGATCGTTTGAATAACCAATGGAACAACCATGCCTACAGCAGCAAAACATCTGCTCTTCCAGCAAGACGAGAAGAGGCACACCAGACTATTATTATCGGCCACGCTTCGTCATTAGACAAACAAAAGATCCGAGTGAAAGTGGCCATCAAGAACCAACCTTGCCTGATGGAAGTCGACTCTGGATCGTCCCTCTCGATGGTTTCCTGGAAGACCCTTAAACAGCTGATCCCTGCCCTCCGTCATCAAGACCTCAGGACACAGAAAATCATCCTCAGAGATTACCAAGGGAACATGATCCCAGTCGTCGGAGTGAGTCAAGTCCAAGTATCTTTTAAAAATCGTGCCGTGTCACTCCCATTAACTATCGTCGATGGTGACTGGCCCAGTTTACTAGGCCTACAATGGTTTTCCCCACTCGGGATCGAGGTGGCCGGCATTCACTGGACCAGAAGCAACGACTGGGAAGAGAGCATCGTCCAGGAATTCCACGACGTGTTTTCAGACAATTTAGGCAAGTACAAGGGGACCCCTATATCCTTTAGCCTCAATCCAGAAGTAGCCCCTATCCACCTTAAGCCTCATCGGGTGCCGTTCGCCCTTAAACCCAAGATTGACGAGCAACTTGATAAGTTAATAGCCCAAGGGGTGTTGGAGCCTATTGACCATGCCTGTTGGGAAGCCCCAATTGTAACCCCCATCAAACCGGATGGGTCAATTAGAATTTGTGGAGACTACCGCGCCACCCTGAACCACGCACTCTAACAGAGCGCTTATCCGGTGCCGGTGGTTCAACATCTTCTCCACTCCCTGGGCGGCAGGAAGATCTTCGCAAAGTTGGACTTAGCGCAAGCGTATCAACAACTACCCATTGATGCGGAAACCGCAGAGGCACAGACTATCGTTACACACCGAGGTGCCTTTAAATGCAACAGACTCCAGTTCGGAGTGAGTGTAGCCCCCGGGATATTTCAGAGTCTAATGGAGAGACTTTTACAGGGAATAAAAGGGGTTGTACCGTACTTCGATGACGTTTTAATTGCTGCCCCAAATAGAGAAGAGCTTGAAAGTCGTCTCAGATTGGTTTTACATAGATTTAAGGACGCCGGTCTCAAGGTTAAAAAAAATAAATGTCAACTGTGCACTGAAAGGTTAGAGTTTCTCGGATACCTCCTCGATAAACAAGGTATTCACCCTACCGAAAACAAACTCAGGGCAATCAAGAATGCCCCAAGACCTAAAAATAAGACTGATCTCCAGGCTTTCCTGGGACTCATTAACTTTTACAACATCTTCTTGTCCCAGAAGGCGACCATAGCTGAGCCCCTACATAGACTTCTCGACAAGAAAGCCACCTGGGTCTGGGGACATCGAGAAGAACACTCTTTTCAAAAAGTGAAAGACTTATTAACATCCGATGCTGTTCTAATGCAATACAACGAGACTTTGCCATTAAATATTACGTGTGACGCATCACCATTTGGGGTTGGAGCCATTTTGAGTCACGTGTTACCAAACGGGCATGAAGCTCCCATTGCGTACTTTTCGCGGACATTATCGAAGGCTGAACGGAACTATAGCCAACTTGACAAAGAGGCTCTTGCTATTGTATCGGCCGTGAAGCGATTTCACGAATATGTTTACGGGCGGCCCTTTACTTTAATTACAGACCACAAGCCTTTACTTGGTATTTTAGCAGGTGATAAACCAACCCCGCATATATTATCGCCTAGAATGACTCGCTGGTCAGAATTCCTAGCAGCTTACAACTACGTACTGCTGCATCGCCCAGGGAAAGCCATTCCCCACGCTGACGCTTTGAGCCATTCCCCACTTCTGGAAACCATCAGCGACCCAGCTCCAACCCTCACTACGCTGCAAATTGAAACCCTCAACTCGCCACCACTAACGGCAAGAGATATCGCTGCCGGCACAAAACGAGACTATATCCTCGCAAAAGTTCTCAGTTGGGTCGAACGCGGGTGTCCAGTCGAAGAAACCCCCGCCACTTTTGCGCCGTTCAAACACCGGCAAACAGAACTATTCTCCCAGAAGGGCTGCATCCTATGGGGAGATAGAGTCGTCGTGCCAGAGAGACTACAGCGACTCGTGTTGCAAACCCTGCACGAAGGACATCCGGGCATCATCCGCATGAAGGCTCTCGCTCGAAGTTACGCCTGGTGGCCAGGCATCGATAAACAAATTGAAGCCTGGGTAACCACGTGTAGAAACTGCCAAGAGGTCAGCAACGCCCCACCGAGAGCAATTCCCACCGAATGGGAAACTCCTCGAGGCCCGTGGTCCCGCATCCACATTGATTTTGCGGGACCCACTAAAGGACACACCTTTCTTCTAACCATGGATGCTTACTCCAACTGGCTCGAAATCCACAAGATGAAAAGTACGACTACTGACTCCGTTATTAAAAAACTAGATAGATTATTTGCAACACACGGTTTCCCGGACGTTCTAGTTTCCGACAACGGACCCCAGTTCACGGCCCTCACCTTCAAACAATACCTGGCGGACCGGGGCATCCGCCATGCCTTAACTTCGCCGGCTCACCCTGCGGCAAACGGTAGGGCGGAACGGATGGTCCAATTCGTTAAAAAGACACTACAAAAAATGGATCCTGGGGACATCGACACTAGATTGAACAAAATACTCTTACTACAGCACATTACCCCCCACAGTGTCACCAACAAGACTCCAGCCGAACTTTTAATGGGGCGGAAGCTTCGCTCCCACCTCGACCGATTACACCCGTCTTATTCACCAGAGAAACCTTGTGGATCCAGCGGAACGTATCGCCAATTCAAGGTAGGCGACTTGGTCTATGCCAAAAACCTCTCCGGTGAACCATTGTGGGTCCCAGTCACCGTAGTCTACCTCACTGGCCCTAGATCTTACCGCCTTAAAACGACAGACGGCAAGATATGGAAACGCCACATAGATCAACTTCGATATCGTTTACAACCCAATATCCGCGACCCCCCGGACTTCCAAACTTAAGGGGGAGGGAATACCGAGAGGGACGAAGGCCGTATAGACGACATAATCGAGGACAGATGGCCGCTAAACCGAATACTCGCGCCACCTGAAGAAGGTCCGGGATCGGGGGCATCCTTCCCGCAGAGGAACCCCGTAGTGGAAACATGCCCGCCCGAGTGGACTTAAGGGACCCTGATAGTATCGAAAACAGCACCGCGGAATCAACCCCGTGCGAAGACGAGCCTTGCGTTCCACCGGAACCGAACATTAAACAAAAACCGGTGGAACAGCGAAAATCAAATAGGCAGGTAAAATGACCTGCATACCTGCGTGATTACGTCACCACAGCCGTCAAACGGAACCCAGGGGGGAGGGGTGTTGTGAACTAAAGAAATGTATTTAATAAAGATTCATTTGCATAGCAGGATCGTAATCCTGCACTTCCTATTGGCCCATATAATGGCAAGTTATGATTGGTTCATTCCGAGCAATCTGATTGGCTGTTGGCGGGCCGCGCCAAGATTCAAACGCTATAACGCTATCCATTGGTTATCCAGATAGCAGCTTACTCTATAAAAGAGTGACTGCTAGCCGGGGGTTTTTTGTCTCTGTTATGCTTGAGAATAAAGAGTTGAAGTTCAAGGTTTACAGTCTGGTCTCCGTTCATTAAACCCATGCCTCAAACTTAATAGATAGATAGATAGATAGATAGATAGATAGAGAGAGAGAGAGAGAGAGAGAGAGAGAGAGAGAGAGATACAGATATCTTTACACATACACATACACATTTAATTTTGCCTCTGGATGCAATTTAACCTTAGTACATTTATTTGGTTTCTCTCAATTGAATGTACTTTATTTTGTGAATAGACAGGCAGCTGTGCCAGATTAATTACATCCCGGGTCAGCCATTCGGAATGGTTATCTCAGACACTTTATTAGAAACAGTAAATGTACTCGTAGTTCTGAATCAAAAACAGTTTTGTGGACCCCCTCATGACTCCCTGCCACTAGTGGGACCTAAAATCGTATTGTTGAAGATGCAATAAAATTGTTTCAATGAAGTGTCCGACAAATTGTTCCCATTTGGGAAATAAGGAATTACATGAATTACCTCAATTTTGAGATTCAGTATTTTCAGCTGTTCGTACACTTCTGAAGTTTATTCTTACCACATGAACACTGACATCTGGACAGAGAAAATGGTTTTCCAATATTCTTCTTTCAGCCTTGGAAAGGGAAACATACTATCCAATGGACTGCCGAATTGATGTCACTAGCAATTTATGAACCACTAAGTTATCAGTTTTATATAGATATAGATATAGATACCCTGTTCCTCCAACAATATGGCCTCCCCCAATAGGAAGTCCCAGCATGTTTTATAGGCATGAAATGAAATTAAGCCCCTCCCCCCAAATTAAGACCTATATTAAAACATGCGGAATGGGGGGGGGAATGGTGGTGGGGGGGCTTGCTGTTAGGAAGTACTTTTGTTGCACACCCGGATATGGTGCTGCCTGTGTTGACCCCAATATGCTGTGCCCCACCAACGCCGAGGTCAACATCCAAGCCATCGCTGCCTGCCCGCCCAAAGATGCAAGGTGGGGTGACCTTCTGACAAGCAAAGTCAATGGGGAAGCCAGATTCACTTAAGAAGAATGTTACTAATTTAACAACTGCAGTGATTCACTTAACAAATGTAGCAAGAAAAGTTGTAAAATGGGATAAAACTCAATTAACAAATTTCTCACTTAAATTCTGGGCTCAATTGTGATTGTAAGTCAAGGAGTACCTGTATAGGCCCCTTACGATTTATGGACGTCAACTCCCAGAATTCCTGATACAGCTCAGGAATTCTGGGAGTTGAAGTCCGCAGATTATAAAGAGGGCATAGTTGTCCACCCCTGCTTTATACATTTAATAAAAATATTTGTGTGGTGTGGGGGAGAAGAAAGACTTGAAAGTATTCCTGCACTGCTGTATTCCATCAAATTGGCTCTCAGAGGTAGGAATGAAATAGCCAGCCACAATTACTTGTAACTATCAGGAGGCCTCTCTTTCTTAACTCCTTTGAAAGAAAGACATAGTCTTTCTTTAGCAAAGAAATACTTTAGCAAAGAAAGAAAGACATAGTCTTTCATAGCAAAGAAATATGTTCAAGCAAAGACAGGTTACAAAGGCATGTGATTATAAATATAGTTAAATAATGATATTCATCTTTTATTTTTGAAGCAAGCCAGTTCTGGGGTTTTTTAATGCATTTTTCTCAGGGACTCTGGTGGTTAAAAATACACAATCTCACAAGACTGAGATTGATCACAATTCAGAAGAAAAGAAAGAGACTGACCCAATTGTTCTCATTCCGTGTTTACTGCATTTGGACTGTTTCAATAATGAATATGATCATCTAAATACCAGTAGAAGTAAAGACAGAATAAGAGTCTTTCACTATGCTGTTCACCGACAGTTTTACAGCTGACATAGAAATGCAGTATATTTAGTGAAGGGAAAATAACAAATATAAGTGTGCCTCTATTGAGGTTAGAGGTTATATGTTCTATTTGTACAAAAAAATATGTAGAACAAAATAGTGGCCATAATGAAAATCTCCTAAAGGTGACATTTGGTAGCTATGATCAGTTTTTCAATATCACATTCATTTTGTCCTCGTAAAATCCTGAAATAACCATTTTCTCCCCAGGAAATTCCCCAGGAATTTGCAGCAATCTAGGGGTGGAGAAGAGAAAATATTTTATTATAGCAAACACAATCAAATTATAACGAGAAGAAAAAGAAAGCGAAAGAGGAGCTTTCTCATCCAGTTTACAATTGTCGTTTCCAAATATTTCTTTTAAAGAGCTACTTGAAGACCTAACATAACTATATCTCAGGCTGATGATTAATTAGCAATCAATGATCCTTTTTTATAATGCCAGGTAGGGTTATCTTGATCTGTATTGCAGGAAACAGGGAGGGAAGAGAAGTTTAAACTTTCTGTCTTCAACTGAGAGCCTAATAAATAGACTTCTTCTTGTGACACTCTACAGACCCTATGAGACTAGACAAAGATTTATTAAAGACACTTTCTCCCAAGAGGTTACCTTCATATAGTCTGGGTGCTACATGTCCCATGTTACCTGGTGTTTTTAGAGATAAGACGGTGCAAAAGGAAATGCTGCAAGATAGCTCTATATAGCAATGTTTTTCAAACTAGGCAATTGTTTGCTGGCTGGGGAATTCTGGGAGTCGAAGACCACATATTTTAAAGACACCAAGTTTGAAAAGACCTGTAGACTTCAACTCCCAGAATTCCCCAGCCAACATGACAGCAGAGACATCAAAGTTTACAAGAACCTTGGAGTTGATTAAATGATAAAGTCTAATCAGAGTCTACTAAAATTATATTCCTAAAGAGAACCTCCCTGAAGAGGTTAGCTGCTGTTGGACAAAACTGTGATCAGTTCATGACTTTTTTAAAAAAAGTTTAAGAGCCACCTGACCATTTTTTCTTTTGTGCTTTTTAAAAATGTTCAAACACCTTATCAGCAACCAAGCAAGGCAATAACAGGATTAGGATTGACACATGTACTGTTTTTCAAGATATGTAATCTGCTTTGACTCCTTAGAATAAAGAGTTGGAGCAACAACTGTTGAAAGAGTCTGATGGTTATTGACCTTGATAAGAGCTATTAAGAGCTATTACCAAAAAGAGCTATTAAAAACAGGACAGAGAGGCTCACTTGGGAAAATTAATGCAGGGGGAAAATGTCATTTAGACTAATAAGGATTCTGCCCCCTGGTAATCCAGTTCTATCCCAAAGTGACTTTAGTTGCGGGAACTGAACTAAAAAGGGATTAACAAAATGGATGCTCTGAGGGGGAAACCTGTTTTAAGGATGTCAGTAATATGTCCCTTTTGGTTAAAATCAATCAAGAAAGACCATGAATTTGGACACACAAAAAAGTGAGCACTTAGCTCTTAATTTTGGGTTTGTTTGTTTGCTTGCTTGCTTGTTTTGAAAGTTCAAAATCAAACTTCTTGCTGCTTTTTTGACTCTCAAACTTCCCTGCTGGGTAGCGTGCAAGGAATAATTTGACCACAAAATGACTTAAGGGGAAGCTAAGCTTAAATATCTTCTCTCCATCTGTATTCCATAGCTGATTTAGATAATTAAAAATGCAGAACTGTATGTGATAGGAACTTTGAGCTATAAAATGGGATGGGATGTAGAATACATTCGGTGGACCTTTCACTTATTTAGTTGAACTGCAGTCACTGAACTATGATTGTTATTATCTAGTGAGGAAAAAATCCTAACGTGGCATTTTTTTGCCCCCAGATTTGGTATGTACTGCAAACTTAACACAATATCCCCTGTTTTGATAGTGATGAGCAATTAAGGCAATATACTATAATGCTCAAATTACAAATATACGGCAAATAAAATAAAAACAGTCCATTGAGGTTAAATCAAAAGGAGATTTAGGTGACTTCACTACAAAGTAGCTTTGTGTATATATAGAATATATATACACAAAGCCAGTCCCTGCTCCAACCCCTTGCCCAGGCAGGAAACCCTATACCATTTCAGACAAATGGTTTCTAACCTCTTCTTAAAAACTTCCTGTGCTGTCCCAGCCAGTCTATGGGAATTGGATAGTTACTTAGGAATTATGAGCTGTCCCCTTAAGGGAATGCATCATGGTAAATGTAGTTAAAGGTATCCTGGGAAATGTAGTTCATATCACGTGGCGACCTCTGTAATCCTGATTGGTCACTAAATTGACCCTTGAGGGGTTGGGAGAGGTTTCCCTCCATTCTTGCCGGGACTCATGACCTGATAAGCAGCTTATCGCTACGAGAAGGGTTAGGAAATAACCATCTTTTACCTGCAAGGTTGATATACAAAGGATTGGTCATTATAGAAGAATTTTTGTCATAAATGTGAGTTATGAAGATACCTGATGTACCAATAAATGTGCTTTGTTATGGATGTTTTGTGGAATTTATATATCTGCATCTGCACAGCTACAAATCCACCTCTGTGCATGAGACAGGACAAGTCCAGTGTTGGAGCATCCACAACTTCAGGAGGCAAGTTGTTCCACTGCTTAATTGTTCTCATTGTCAGAAAATTTCTCCTTATTTCTAGGTTGGTCCTCTCCTTGATTGTGGAGTGGATATATGTTTTGCTGAAAACTGAGCATGCTTGTTAATTACAGCTACTTTTTCTACTGATTTCAAAGGCAAACAAGCACAAATAACTTTATATTTGGATTAGAGCTTTGTTCCTATGCACTTACCCAATATTTTTGCCATTGTCCTTCTGCATCTTCTAGCATGCCCCATCTATTCAAAGAGAAAGCACAAGTAATATACTTTTTTTGGGGGGGTGGGGGCTGGACAACTTGAGAGTATCTGTAATCTTACAATTCAAATCCTTTTTTTTTATTATGTTCCCAAGAGTGAATATGTTGCCATCATTCTGTGAGCACACAGCAACCCTCTTTTTTCCATTACTTGCTTTACATTTTAGAGTATACCCATTATTGAACAGCATCTGTTATAAAGCACTTGTTTCCAGGTGTTTGGTTTATGGGCAAATTACACTTTGTACTGCACTTCTTTGAGAAATAGGTGACTTTGTGTTATAGCCAAGCATTATGTGAACAGCACAAGTAATTTCATTTGATCTATTAGGCTAAAGGATTTCTGCTCTGTCTGAGTGCAGCCATGGTTTCCAATAGCTTATTTCATATTGCTCTATTTGTATAGAAATCAGAATGCATAACGTTGGCCTTATTTGTATTCTCAGTCAACCCCACAACTGCATCTACTCAGCTTGAATTACCAACAATAAACCACAACAACAAAATAAATCATGGTGTACCTGGCTTTTTGCTGAAGCTAATCCATTGCAAAACATAATAATTAATATTTTATCTTATTGTTAAAGAGAGACAGACCAGATCATAAGGATACTATTTTTTAAAACAGACATCTGGTCCAAGGACTAATTTCAAAGGCAGAACACAGGACATGCCAACAGGATGTCCCATTGGGAGAAGAGAAGAGAAGAGTTGGAAGGGACCCTGGAGGTCTTCTAGTCCAACCTCCTGCTTAGGCAGGACACCACTTCAGACAAATGGTTATTCAACATCTTTTTAAAAACTTCCAGTGTTGGAGCATTCACAACTTCTGGAGGCAAGTTGTTCCACTGATTAATTGTTCTAACTATCAGGAAATTTCTCCTTAGTTCTAAGTTGCTTCTCTCCTTGATGAGTTTCCACCCATTGCTTCTTGTTCTGCCTTCAGATGCTTTGGAGAATAGCTTGAACCCCTCTTCTTTGTTGCAGCCCTTGAGATATTGAAACACTGCTATCATGTCACCCCAGTCCTTCTTTTCATTAAACTAGATATACCCAATTCCAGCAACCGTTCTTTTTTATGTTTTAGCCTCCAGTCCCCTAATCATCTGTGTTGCTCTTCTCTGCACTCTTTCTAGAGTCTCAGCATCCTTTTTGCATCATGGTGACCAAAACTGGATGCAGTATTTTATCCCTCTATTAATGCACTTTAGGACTGTCTAGTCTAGTGCAATGAAGGACTGGGCTGACATGATAGCAGTGTTCCAATATCTAAGGAACTGACATTAAGAAGAGGGGCTCAACTTATTTTTCAAAGCATTAGAAGGCAAGACAAGAAACAATGGATGGAAACTAATCAAGGAGAGAAACAACCTAGATTAAGGAGAAATTTCCTTAGAGTTAGAACAATCAATCAGTGGAATGGCTTGCCTTCAGAAGTTGTGGGTGCTCCATCACTAGAAGCTTTTAAGAAAGCCACTTGTCTGAAATGGTCTAGGGACTCCTGCTCAAACAGGGGGTTGGACTAGAAGATCTCCAAGGTCCCTTCCAAATCTGTTATTCTGAGACAAAATTAGTAATAACCCTTGTCAGCACTAACTGTATTAAACTCAATAAACCAAGAGCTTGATTGAATAAAAACATATTTCCATTTCTATAATGTCTCCTGTAGGAAAATGCAAAATGTAGGATCAAATCCTACAACAGTATTTCAATTTCAATTCAATTTCTAAGTGGAAGTTGAAATAGAAAACAGGAATAGAGATGTGTGATATCCAACAGAACAAAGAAAACTTGACCTTCCTGTTTAAAGAGTGTCCTACAAACCCTGCTCTTGGCAGTTCCCTCTTCTGTGCCCTTAACTCCATTCTCAATATTCACACAAGACAAGATATATATATAGACAGACAGACAATTTCACAAAAGGAGGGGATGGGAATTTATGGCCTCCGGTGCTCTTCCTTCATGGTGCACTAGAATGGCTGCATCTCCAAACTGCTAGAACAACTTTCCAGAAGGGGAAAGAACAGACTATTTCAAAAGAAGGTGTGTTGTTGCTCTTCACTCAAAATTTATAAGGAAGAGTAAGCATGGTGGAATCTTCAACTAGATTGGAGGAAGGGGGATGAGCGTAGAGGTCTTGCACTGCAGAAAGCAGCATCAAACGGACCTGCCCCAGAATCCTTGAAGCCTAATCTGACCATCCCCAAGGGAATACAGTCAGTCTTAATGAGATTCTTGTAACATAGGGGACTAACAATAAAGCTTCTGCTTGAGAACTAACTATTCATGAGTGGTTGTGGTTGCTTGTGTCTGATAATAAAGCAATGGCTGTCTTAAACAGCAGAAAAGCCAATCTTTTGTGAGTTATTTCATATTATCACCATTGTAGTTTTTGTACAAGGAGAGAAGTATCGCTGGAAGCTCCCACCTCAGATAACAAAATAATTTAGGTAATTCTTTGTGTGACTCAGATTAATTAAATCAAGGAAGGACCATTTTTGCGTCATCTCAGGCAGAACAGAGAAGATAAAACATGCATAATGAGCTATCCCTAATTTTATAATATTGTATGCGTGTGTACTCATGTCTTTTCATTACTTGTTTGTCTTATCTGTGTATAATACAGGGTATGGGATGAAATTTCTGCCCTGCTTCAGGCTACAAAAGACTTTGCCACATGGGTAATATCTATTAGCACTACAAAACCACTCAGAAAGCAGAGAAGATTATCTTTGCAGTTGATATTCCCTCCTTTCATGAGGCATGAAACATTCTTGCATCTTAAAATGCACCACTGAATAAGACTGAATAAATCTTAAATGCATTGAAAATGTCTTTTAAATATGTATATAAAAAGTAAACAATATTTTAATAACCCATAGAGTTATAGTTATGAGATGGCATTGTGTAGATGAAATTTGACAGCTGCATTGCAATGAAAAGGAAAGTGAGAAAAGATGCGTTGCATTGGCTGAAATCCAGTTGTATAGCATGTATCCCTTTACATAAACCACTATGTCACTATTCTATAGTTGTGGTCAATTTTAGTCTCTTGAGAAAGCTTCTCTCCACTTAAACCGAACCTTCAAGCATCAAAAGAAGGAAAAATTCCATGTTCCTATGCAAAATCCATTGTCTGCCTGTTATATACAGGTAGTCCTCGACTTATGATCAAAATTGATGTTGCTTAGTGAGACAGTTGTTAAGTGGGTATTACCCAATTTAATGACCTTTCTTGCCACAGTGGTTAAGTGAATCACTGCTGTTGTTAAGTTAGTAGCATAGTTGTTAAGTGAATCTGACTTCCCCATTGACTTGGATTGTCAGAAGGTTGCAAAAGTGATCACATGACCATGCTGCAACCATAAGTGTGAAAAATGGCGGTAAGTCACATTTGTCAGTGCCACTGCAACTTCAAAATGAAAGATTGTAAGTATGATGGAAATGAGAAGGAGCAACAGCCATGGATTCACTTACCCGACTAATTTGACAGAATGGAGTCTCTCCTGGTGCTCATACTGTGGTTCTCCACTGGTATGCTTATAAATCCCACTCTTATAAAGGAAGAAATCATCGTATACTTTCATGATGGCTGAAGGGTAGCAGTGAATGGAAAAGGGCAAAAAAAAGATAGCTGTAATTTTAACTAGTGTTCATTACAGAGACATCATTTTAATACAATGGAAATTATTTCTCAATCCTCCGCAAGACTAAAAGCTAAAACAAATAATTCACAGGAGACCTTGATGTGAATAGAAAATCTACAGTCACAGTCTCTGGTGTATTCCTGCCCGTTTCCCCCAGATTTAAATATTTTATGCAGGAACATGAATCCACTGTTTCACTTGATTTCTTCCACATCTTACGTTACCTTTTTTCAGACTGTTCTGAGGTTTCAGTTAAAACACAGAAACCAGTGAGAGTCCTATTCTGACTGGGAGACAAAAGGGTGTGTGATAAGCATCTGTTGTGGAAAGAAGGGAAATGATGATATGTCCATCTGATGCCATGACACAGATGATGTGGTTGATGTAGTTCCATCAGACATCATGACACGAGGCGAGTCAGCTGCCTCTTTTGCATGATAATGGCACAACACAGGTGTCACTAACTTGATATCAACCTTAATATTGTAATGCCTCTATCTGTGAATCTTTGTGGTACACCACAGCCTGATTCATGCTTATAAGGAAAGGAAAACTTGCACTACTTTCAGACAGCTAATAAAGCATCATTCAATCATTTTGAGAAAGCAGATTATTTGTTTCTTTTCTTTCATTTTCTTCCTTCATTCTTATCCAGTCAAGATGGTGTGTTCCTCCTTATACTCCATCTTATTTTTATATCTTGGCTTTTGCTACCCTCCTTTTGGAAATATCTGCCTCTGTCTCATCCAATCCCTCTCATACCTACCATTCCCTCAAATCTCTCATGCTAGAATCTCTTCATTTCTTTCATGTTCATTGAAAATAGGGATTCTCTTACATTAGAAAGTAAGAGAAGATCTGCTAGACCTGGCCATTGGTTTATCCAGTCCTGTATTATATGTCATCCAGCCATCAGCTGAATGCCTTGAAAAAGTGCCTGTGTGCCTAGACTGGACAGTTATTATCCCTGTTGCTTGTAATAGAATCATATCATAGAATCCGAAGGCCAGAAGGAACCTTGGAGGTCTTCTAGTCCAATTCCCTGTCCAAGGCAGCAGTCCTTATACTGTTGTGAATCAATAAAAGTGAATAACCTAAATGCAAATTAGGGGTTGAAAACCTGCACACGTCATTGGTCCTTATACAACAACTTGGGATTGGGCCAGAACCAGTCCCTGATTGGCCACTTTTGGGACTGTCCTTATTGGTCAGTAGTTTGAACCTGTTGCACATTTTCATTGGTTAATTAGGCAGCAGCCAACCCTATAAAAGGGTTACTGCTGCCCATAGCATTGCTCTGTTATGTTCTACCACTTTATTAAAGAGTTGAAGTCACTGATCAGATGTCTGGTCTCCGTTATTCTCCATACTTAACATATACCATCCTGGATAAATGAATATTTAATCTTTTCTTGAAAATTTCCAGAGATGAAGGACTCACAAATCTGGGAGGCAAGCTATTCCATAGATTGTTGTCACTGTCAGGAAATTCCTCCTTATTTTCAGGTTGGATTACTCTCTGACAAGCTTCTACCCATTGCTTCTTGTCCTTCCCTCAGGTGCTTTAGAGGATAAACAGATGCCCTCTTCCCCATAATAGCCATTCAGGCAGAGGTGGTATTCAGCAGGTTCTAACCAATTCTGGAGAACCGGTAGTGGAAATTTTGAGTAGTTCGGAAAACCGGCAAATACCACCTGTGACTGGTCCCACCTCCATCTATTCTCTGCCTCCCTAGTCCCAGCTGATTGGCTGGGTCTTCTTTTGTTGCCCTGCACAGGAGAATGAAGCTGGAAATCAGGTTAGTGGGGTGGGGAGGGAATGGATTTTGCAGTAACCTTCCCCCAGGAATGGGGAGGGAATGGAGATTTTGCAGTATCCTTCCCCTGCCAAGTCCACCAAGCCATGTCCACCAAGCCACACCACACCCATCAAGCACCACAGAACCAGTAGTTAAAAATTTTTTAATCCCACCACTGCCTTCAGATATTAGAAAAACAGCCACCATGTCTCCCTGAGCCTTCTCTTCATTAGGCTAAATGTACCTAGTTCCCTTCCCTAGATCCCTTCCACCAGTCAGTATTTAAGGCATGCTGCCTATAATCCATATAAATTGTCATTAGCATTAGACATCGTAAATTGCCTCATCCTTCAAGAACTCTTCCAGACCCATTTTACAATCATCCAACTTGGCTGCCATTATCTGTCTTTCACTCTGATAGGGAACTGTGGGCTATGTGAACAAGCCTGTTTGTTGTTTCTGAATCTCCCTTCATTTGAACTTACATTCTGACATGTGGAAGAGGGAGGAAAAATATTTGCACAGGTGTCCGTGGGAGGGCAGGAAGACGCAACAGCTACACGCAGAAGCTGTATTTAGCCCGTTTTCTAAGACTCCTCACTCACCAAAGAATCTGATCATATAGGCACGCATCAGACATTGTGATGAAAGTACATCCTTGGCATTTGCACAATGACTCATGTGTAGATGTCAATGTTTGAACATAATTGTTATGGATGCCCCTCTCTTCGCTTGTGTTTGCCACAAATGATGTTATATGCCTCCATCACTCAACCTCTGAGTCAACTTCCTCCAAGCTAAAAAGCCTCAGCTGTCCTAACATTTCTTTGTAAAGCAGACTTTCCACTCCAGTAATTTTGAATGCTCTTTTTCTCCTTTTCTCCATGGACACCTCTGCAATGGTCAGGGGTGTCCATGATGCTTCAAATGAAGTCTCCTCAGGGATTAGTTGTTGTTGTTGTTTTTTAAAGCCGCTTCTTAAACCTTTCCTTTCTGAGGAGCCTAAGCATGAAATGTCTTCAGGAGTTCTAAGGTTGATTGTTCCACTTTCATCAGCTTGTTTGCCAAACTAAGGTGGCATCCTTCTATTTCTACGCCTCAATTTCAGAATTTAAAATTCCTCTGGAAAAAACTGGCGGGTTTTCCTGTGCCCAGTTCAAAACCAAACAGGACTTCTTAGCTGTTACTTGATGCAATAAAGCACCATTTCTGTTCCACCAATTATCCGGTGCTATTTGAAGCCAACCTGCCTGACATCTTTTGTAACTCCTGATGGTCTCGGAATGCTGAAGACATCAAGAACCAGTCAGCACTTTCTCCAGCTGACCAATAGAAGAAGCAAAAAAAAAAAAAAGATAATTATTTCTTGTGCTGATTGTTTGCTTCCAACACAAATTCAGCTGGGACTCCTGATTCTTCAAATATTGCCCATTCCTATCCAATATGATCAGAGGTGGTATTCAGCAGGTTCTGATCAGTTCTGGAGAACCAGTAGCGGAAATTTTGAGTAGTACCACCTCTGACTGCAGATTTTACAGTATTCTTCCTCTCCACCAAGCCACGCTCACAGAACCGGTAGTAAAAAAAAAAATTGAATCCCACCACTGAATATGATGGGATTAACACTCCTCATCCACATTTAATACCCATAAATATAGATCTAGACATAATTAATCCATGTTCCTTGTTTTGGAGTGATGTAGTTGTGAACAATGAACCTATGGCACCAGCTCCTGAAGGGACATATGGAGGAGTACACTGTAAATCAAGCTTTGCTATTTTGTTGTATATAACATCTTGGTTTAGGATTGTAATAAAACATCTATGGCAGATACCAGGAAAATTGAAACTGAGTCATGCAGTAGAATATGCAGAACCTTAGGAAGAATGAGTATTATTTTTGTTATTCCAAAAAATAATAATAACACAGACAACTAATATTCTTAAGAATTGTCTGTGGTAAGAGTTTGCTTTTATGCATGTCATGCTTATTAATTATTTTAAATCAAACTTTCCTTTACCTTGCACTGGACCATTTTCTCTGATTTCTCTCATTATATCGGCCTCCTAGAATTCGAGAACAAAAAAAAATGTATACTTAATTTTTACATCTATTTTCCCTCGTATTTATGTTTCTGGATTGGACACATTATTTAGAGAAAAGAGTACATTGCATATATAAATTATTGCAAACAGTTTGATCTGGATGCACCCTGATTTTACTACATTTTCCTTAGAGAAAGGATTTCAAATCAATAAGCTTACCTAGTGATGAATCCATTTTTAGAAAGAAACCTCACTACATGTGCAAATATATCTATCGATGGACTTTGGGAAAAACCAAGAAATTGCCAGCATTTGAAGTAACAAATGTAAATTGCAGGAGTTGAAATTTGCTCACACTGAGCACTTACCTTTGAAGAGATTCGATAGGGAGAGCCACACTGATAAATGTGGTTTGATGTTTCAAACTGATTTGGACACGGGTTTGTGGCCCGTCTTTTCCCCTCAGCATCCAACACACTTGTAATGGCACAAATCATCGGGTGAAGCTGGCTCCAGAATAAAGGGTAGCAGGCATGGGATACCAGCCTATTTAGATTAAAATACAAATCGATTTTTTTTTTTAAAAAAAAATGTTTTAAAGAGCTAGGATTCTTGATTTTATCCAAGGAATTGTTTTTAAGAAAACAATTCCTTGTTTTCTTAACAACAATTTAAGAAACCTTTTAGATTGCTGGCAGGCAATGTTTTTGTAGGTTTGGAAACACAATAATAATAGTTGTTGTTATTATTATTATTATTATTATTATTATTATTATTATTATTATTATTATT
>NW_020718586.1:0-18168 GCF_900518725.1 Notechis scutatus
TTCTTTGCAGGAAGCAAAGACGTTTTGAAACTCCACCCTCGTGGACATTGCAGTATCTTATTTAGTATCTGAAGACTCTTGTGTTGTAAAATATTTCTAGGTAACCTTATCTGTGATTCTTGGCAGCCTCGCACAGTTCTGGCAAGGTTCGTGCTTATCAAAGTTAATTAGTTTGCAGCAGCCTTTTAACCCGGGATTCGTAAGAATCATTAAAAGGTTTCTGTTCCCTTTGGTTCATGTTTGTTTCATTGGAAAAGAGTTTGGGTCAGAACAACTTCAGAGAAAGACGAGGGAGAGGAAGCCAAGCCTCTCCCACCCAAGTTGGAGTTGTGCATAATGGCAGCAGAATTCAGCGCTTGCCTTTTGCAGGGTGGAAGTAACTCCTCGTTGCGCAGTCTTTTGTGCAACAGACACACCCACTTGAACACACACACACACACAGAGAGACACACACAGAGGAATCCTTTTTTTAATATATTGTTTTTATTTTTTAACAACAAACATAAACATAAACCAATACATAAAACCTTCTTTCAATTTATACAGCATGTTGGTTGGTATATATTTCTTGTGCACAATATCTGTAACCATTCCATCTGAGTCCTCGCTCTCCTTAGTCTCCTTATAATTTATATTCAAATTATATTGATCAACTTTCACATCATAATATGCTATTATTACATCATCATTAAATTTTAATTGCAACTTCACATTATCCTTTTCGAGCAAATCTCAATTTTTACCGATTCTAAATAATATCATAACAATCAGTTATACCATTGTATTCTCTTTGCCATTGTATTACATTTATATGATAATATATTTCATTTTCCTATTTTTCTATCTAGCCATTCATAAAGTAAATCCCATATTTTATACTATTCTTTTACTTCTTGGTCTCTAATTGCCAGCAGGTTAATCTATTCATTTCTGCACATTCCATTATTTTCTTTTTTCACCTCACACACAGAGGAAACCTTGCTTGGGCCAAACCGGGAGTTGCAGAAGGAATAAATCTTCATTTTGTTGTGTAACAGATCACTTAGCAGGACACACAACAGAAGCACTGTGAAGCAGTGGAGCAGAAGGATAATTTGGCTGGACCTGATGTGATGGTGTTGTGTTTTTTTCCCCTGTGGAGGAGAAAAGGGGGCCAGGGAGGGAACATGGCCACAAGAGAAGCTTTCATTTATTTTTATTTTCTTCCCTTGTTTCTGGTGGACTTCCGTTCTTTTTCCTTAAGCCACATTTTTATATATATATAACTAGCTGGATACTCATGCTTTGCTACGAAACTATGTGGTGGGGCTTAGTTTTTGGAGAGGAAAATAAGGGGAAGAAATTCTGCCTCTGCCTACCGGCCTCCATCAGTATTCATCTGGCTAGCATCCTGTCTGTGTGTGATAGATTTAACAGATTTAACAGATAATCAGAGTTGGAAGGGACCTTGTAGGTCATCTAGTCCAACCTCCCACTCAAGCGGGAGACCCTACACGATTTCTGACAGATGGCAGTCCAATCTCTTCTTGAAAGCCTCCAGTGATGAAGCTCCCACCACTTCCAAAGGCAAAAGCTGTTCCATCGGTGGATTGTTCTCCCTGTCAGAAAGTTTCTCCTTATTTCCAGGTTAAATCTCTCCTTGTTCAGTTCCATCCATCATTCCTTGTCTGGCCTACAGGCGCTGACAGAGTTGAGGGCTGTTTGGAAACTGAAACAGTATTTGCTGTGTGAGCAAGGAGACAGCAAGGAGCCTGGGCGTGGCTTAGCTCAACTGTTCTGTACTAAACCTGCTTGGTGCTGCTATGAAACTGAAACTCCTCTGCTTGCGTTTTGCCTTTGGAAGAGATTTCTCTTCAGGTGAGGAGGGGGAGTAGAACTCCTTAACATCAGAGCATGTTAACAATAATAATAATACAGGAAATGCTCTAAATGCTCTGAGGGTCGTTTTGAAAAATCCTTTCTTAGTGAGCATCTAGAAGCCAAGAGGAACATAGGTGCCAAATTTCAAGTTTGTAGGCTTTACGGTTCTGGAGATTTTGTGATGATGCGTGAGGGGTATCTTCGCTTTTATATAGATAGATAGATTTTATTCATGGTTTATTTCTTTGACATCCATAAGTCCTTAGTGAACAGCGTGTTGTCTGGGACGATATACTTTATACGCAATACTACTAATAATGATACTATTTAAATAAACATAATCATAATCTTTCCACTTCTAACATTTGCATGTACATTGTAATTATAATACATTCCATTATATATCAGTACACATAATCTTATTTTCCCAATTTCTACTTTCTACCCCATTTTTTCCTAACTCTTAGTAAAATATCCATCGTATTAAAAAGTGTTCTATCTCTATCTGTCATCTCTTCATCTTTTTAAAATGTCAACTCTTATTGGGCAGTGGTTTTTAAACCACTTTTAAGCAGCAAATGTGAGAACAGACCATCATAAATGTGAATCGACAGTCAAGCCTCCAAATGTAAATCATGTGACCACAGAGGATGCTGCAATGGTCATAAGTGTGAAACATGGTCATAAGTCATTTTTTTTCAGTGCTGTTGTAACTTCGGTCACTAAGCGAACTGCTGTTAAGTCAAGGACTACCTGTACTTAGTTTGTGTTAAGTGAGTCACACATCCATTTTTATGACCTTATTTTGCCACAGTTGTTAAGCCTAGCACCACAGTTGTGAGGGGAATGTCGGGGTCACTAAGTGAATTTGGCTTTTTTTCCCTGTTGACTTTGCTTTTTGGAAGCCGGCTGGGAAGGTCAGAAATGGGGATGGGGAAATGGACATAAGCGTGAGGACTTTGGTCATAAGTGTGAGGACTGAAAAAGCGAGAACTGAAAAAATGAGGATGAGGAAATGGACATAAGTGTGAGAACTTCAGTCATAAATGTGAGGACTGAAAAAATCACTTTTTTTAGTGCCCTTGTAGTATCGACCGTCGTTAAACAAATGGACGAATTGGGGTTCCTGCTTTTTAACTGCAATAGGTATGGTTTGGGTTTATTAAAAAAAATTATGTTTAAAATGTGGGATACGCCATCACAGTTAACGTTGGAGAATTCGAGAAATAAATGTTATTAGAGAAATAAAAAAAAAATCCTTGCAAGCTACAAGAGAAGAGACAGGCGGCTGAGGAGATATTAAAAAAAAAATCCGGCTGGATTTTTGGCCTTTGCGGTGCCTGAGTCAGAATGGGAGAAAATATATATATATATTTTCTCAGAACGGGATGAGGTTGCATTAGAGTTCCCATTGTGGGCCGCCAGCCTGAAGAGTTGAGCTTAAGAATGAAAAATTAATAGAATTAAGGAGAAATTTCCTGTCAGTGAGAACAAATAATCAGTGGAGTGGCTTCCCTCCAGAAACTGTGCTTGCTCCAACTACGGAGGGTTTTTTTTAGAAGAAACTGGACAGCCCTTTGTCTGAAATGGTAGAGGGTTTCTTGCTTCAGCAGGGGGTTGGACTAGAAGACCTCCAAGGTCCCTTCCAACTCTGCTGTTCTGTAAAAGTTCAGAAGAGAAGAACTAGCACTCTTCTGATGTTTGAGGGGCTGCCCCAAAGAAGAGGGAAGCGCCAGAGCCCCTGAGGGCAGGACAAGAAGCAACGGATGGAAACTCATCAAGGAGAGAAGCAACTCAGGACTGAGGAGAAAGTTCCTGAGTAATTAAAACAATTCACCAGTGGAACGACTTGCCACCAGAAGTTGTGTGTGCTCCAACAGTGGACAGCCGTCTGTTTTTAAGAAGAGACTGACAGACGTTTGTCTGAAACGGTAGAGGGTCTCCTGCTTGAGCAGGGGGTCAGACTAGAAGACCTCCAAGGTCCCTTCCAACTCTGCTATTCTATATTCTGTAATCTCATCTGTTTTTCAGGACAGCAAGTAGGTTGATCTGGTTTGTTAATTTGTGCTGGATCACAAGAGCACTTTCTCTCTCTCTCTCTCTCTCTTTGGAGGGTTGAGTCATCTTTACACTACCAGTTTCTCAGCTGTGACCACTTGACTTGACTTATGACCAGTCTCTTAGCAACCATTCAACGTTACAAATGGCCAAAAACATGGGACTTAACGATCCAGATTCCAAGTTCCCGCAGTCACATTCGGGACCCTCCGAGCAACGAAAATGTTTTCAGGGAATTGTAGCCCCAAATTTAAGTGAACGATAACAAACACCCGTTGCTGAGTGGGACGTTTGTTAAGCGAGTTTTGCCCCATTTTATGGCCTTTCTTGCCACCGGGGTGAAGCGAATCGCTGCTATTGATAAGTCCATAACACGGTCGTTAAGTGAATCTGGCTTCCCCATTGACTTTGCTTGTCAGAAGGTCGCAAAAGGGGATCACATGACCCTACAATCCTTTCGTCATCTCCTTTTAATGACCCCATAATCCCTTGCGGGGTGGATTCTGGACAACTGAATGGAGCAAGCAGAGTGTTTTAATGGCCGGATGCCCTTCCTGTCACGAGGGCAGAGTTTTGTTCGGCGGATAGATTCTCAGAGTGTGTCCAGCGAAAGAAATACCTGCCTCTACCTAAGATCGAACTCACAGCCTCCTGATTATGAGGCGAGAGCACCACTCCTAACCCCACCACACTTTGACCGTCATAAATACAAGCCCATTGCCAATTGTTTGAACTTGGACCACATGACTATGAGGATGCTAAAACAGTCACAAGTGTGAGAAAGGGCCGTAAGTTGCTTTTTTTTTAGTGCCATTGTAATTTCAAAAGGCCACTAAACAAACATTGTACGTCGAGGACGACCTATTGAGGACGCCCTACAAAAGCAACTTTCTTCCCTAAATCAAGGTTTCTCCATCTTGGCTGCATTCTAGGAACTTGATATGAAATAATGAAAAATAAAATTATTATGAGGAGGAGCCCGTGTGTTTTTTTCCCCCCTTCTCACTTTGGAGATTTTTGAAGCTTTTTTTTTAGGGCCTCTAAATGTCCAACTGATCCCTTTCGAGCCTCTTTGACACTCGGATTTAGCCTCGATTCCTTGCTAGCGCCGGCTTTGTAACCCACAATATGACTTAACAACAGAGTCACGCAGAATCGTGATTCATCGAAGACGAAAAAGCATTTGGACTGAGTCAGAAACTTATTTTTAGAACTCCTCAGGGCGACAGTCGGTTTGGAAGAGGGCAAGGGAGCCCCCTGCTGGGAGAGATTACATTATGGACAGAAATCTGGAATGACATAAGTAACAGATAATCAGAGTTGGAAGGGAGCCTGTAGGTCATCTAGTCCAACCCCCTGCTAAAGCAAGAAACCCTAAGCCATTTCTGACAGATGGGAGCCCAGTCTCTTCTTTTTTAAAAAATATATATATACATTTTTCTTTGGTATACGTAAGTGCTTAATAAACAGTGTATTGCCTGGATCAATAATAATAATAATAATAATAATAATAATAATAATAATAATAATAACAACAACAAGCATCCTAAATGCTTGGGAAGTGTCCAACTAGTGATTTGTGATACGAAACCCAGCATAGTTATCTCGTTTGCTGTGTCCACTGCTTATTCTTGTGAACGTGTCATTGCCTGCTTTAATGACCTCTAATTTGTGTTTAGAGACCTGCTCCTTTGATATGTGGAATGCATCTGGGTAACTTATTTGGGGGTTTAAGGTCGTTTAAGTAAAACATTTCTCCCGTTTGCTGTTTTTTTGCTCGATTTAGTTTCAGATCGACTGTCAGTTATCTAGCAGAGATGCCCATTCTCAGTCCAGGGTGGCTTCTGTTCATGTTTGAGGGGAGGTGGGGAGACCATAAGGGATAAAATGGTATTTTGATACAAAACTTTCCACAGAAGGTTGAGCACCCAATTACCAGCCCCTCTTCACGAAAGGGATGGAGCTCTTGCTTTACTCTAGCAAGGCCCTTTCACCCTCTCAAGCCTTCTTCCATCTTGTTTTTTTCAGGTTCCTTCTTCCCTTCCCTGAAGCCCTCAGGAGTAGCCTTCAAGATTATCTTCTGGCTGGGCTACTTCAACAGCTGTGTGAATCCCATTATCTACCCCTGCTCCAGCAAGGAGTTCAAGCGAGCTTTCACCCGTCTGCTCAAGTGCCAGTGTCGGCGGAGGAGGCCCATCTGGAGGGTTTATGACCACCCTTGGCGAGGGGCCTCCATCAACGGCTCCAGCCGCTCCCGGATCTCCACCCTCAACGGGTCCTTCATACTGAACTCCCGCAGCTTGGAACGGTCGAGCAAGAGGAGGACTCTGAACTGCAAGAGGTGGAGGATATTTTCTCCTTCCCACAAACCCACCATCCAGCTGAAGGAGAAGATGAACAGCCTCTCCCACAAGATTCGTGGGAGCTCCCTCCGGGGCGGCATGGCGGCTTCCTTCAAAACCGAGGTGGAGTCGGTTTCCATTGGCATCCCCAATGACTTCTTGGAATGCATCGACTATCAAATGTACGACGATCTGACAGACTCCGAATCGTGTGGGCTTAAAGAAACGGATATTTGACACAATGGGGTGGTGTTTTTTTTCTCGATCCCATTGGGTTTGTCTCCATCTTATAAGTGGACAAAGGCGGGTGCACTCCGTGAGTGAGACAGGTAGACTAACCAAGGTAGTCACAGCCCGTTGGTAGAAATCCATGCTTTGCATACAGAAGAAGGCCCCATTTTCCCTTTGACCCACAATGCGCACCTTCCTCGGGTCCTTAGAACTCTCCAAACTGGGTGGTTTCTTCGCAGATGTTTCATGACCCTACTAGCTAACATAAGGGTGGGATTCAAAAATCCCAGCAACCAGTTCGCTGCCCAGTTGCTGGGTGGACATGGCCTCCTGGGACGACCATTTTTCACCTTCCCCAGAGTCCGGAGGCTTCCCTCGGGCCTCTGGGAGGGCGAAAACAGCCTCCCCTGGGCCCTGGAGGCCCTCCGGAAGCCGGATGTCAGTGCTCCAGTAGTTACCCCCATTTAAATCATGAGTCTCTAGCCGGATATTCAAAGCTTAAAGAAGATTTATTCGGAGAAAACATGCCGGTGCTACCTGGGTGTAGCCAACTCTGAGACCATATCATTCATTGTCCCCCTTGACCCTGAATTTTCCCCCACCCCCTGTGTGTATTATAATTCATATTCTCCAATGGGACACATCCATAGCCAAAAGTCATCAATCAGGCTCTTCAGTTAGATATTTGCGCGGCAGAAACTTCGGTCACCTAGAAACTATCTGTGAAAACATTTATGGAATGCAGTTTCGGTTTTGCAAGCTGCCGCACTGGTCCCCCCTCCCTTTCTGCTGGCAACTCTAAAAGACCAGAGGAATATTTTATGAGTTGACACCGGAAACAGGCCCGTTTCCAGACTTCCAGAAGGCCCGTTTTCCCCCTCCCAGAGCCTTCGCACAGACCGTGCACTTACCTGCATCCAAAACGGGCCACGTGGAGGGGCGGGGCAAGAAGGGCGGGGCCAGCCGGTCAGTTCAACTACCAGTTCAGTGAACCAGATGCAAATTTAACAACCGGTTCGCCCAAACCGGTCCGAACCGGCTGAATCCCACCCCTTGAGGTAACATCATCAGTGCTACAAGGGGGGTTGGGTTTTCTCTCTATTTTTATACATGCAACCCCACTCTTTTCTAGCACTGATGGTGTCACCTAGTTGGGTCATGAAACATCTTCGAGAAAAGCACGAAGCTCAGAGAGCCACCCAAAACCCTCACCATTCAACCCTCAACTACAAATATTCTCGCTTATTCGTATACGTTCCCGGGTCTCCGATGAGTAAGAGCAGTTATATCATAACCCTGGGGGGAAACGGAGTTGCAGTTAGCAAAAGGAGGTCAGGTGGCCATGATGTTGAGAAAGATATGTACAGCTAGTCCTCAACGTACGATCACAATTGAGCCCCAGATTTCGGTTGCTAAAGGAGACTGCTGTTAAATGAATTCTGCCCCATTTTTCTTGCCACCGTTACTAAGTGAATCATTGCAATTTAAGTTAAGGCTGTAAAACCTGGCATGACTCCCTGAACAGTTACCAAGCATCCGAATCCTGATCAGGTGACCACGGGTTTACTGCGATGGTCATAAGTTTGAAAAATGGCCGTAAGTCATTTTTCCAGGGCTGTCGTAACTTTGAACAGTCACTAGATGGATGCTTATGAGTCGAGGACAGTTGCAAGCAGTTGTAAGTGAGCCTCCAATACTGTACTCTAGGTTTGAGTTGTCTTGGTCTTGGAATATTTCTTCGACAACGTTGTGCGGGTTTTTAGTTGTATAATCAGCGTTATATTATGCCAAACATTTTGATTCTTTGCAAAAAAAAAAAATCATTTTCCCTCCGTGTTTTTACTTTCTTTTGATGGAAAAGATAGTTTTGGTTCTGAAAATGTGTCCAAGCGCAATAGGAGGAATTTGTTGAATCAAAACCATCTCATGTTGTCAACTAGAGGATATTGTGAGGAGAAAGAATAGTCCATACATCGCCTTGGACGAAAGAAAATTTAACAAATGATCGAATTATTCCAAGATTTCTCTACTTGCAAAGCAACTTGGATGTCTCTTGAGAAGGAGATACTTATTACCTTCCCATTAGGACAATATTTGGCATGGCTTAAGATGAATTTGGGAGATCTTGGTCATCCTGGGCGTGGTGGTAGAGGTGGAAGAGGCAGTCGTGGGCGTGGGGGAAGGGCTAACCATGGAAGCAGAACTGACAAGTTGGTTAAAGGGTTTGATGTGATCCATACACCCAATCGGTCAAGTGCTTCTGCTCCGGATGTTGATGTCTGAACTTCAACTCCCAGAATTCCCCAGTCAAAATGCTGGCTGGGGAATTCTGGGAGCTGAAGTCCTCACACATCTTTCCTTCCCATTAGGACAATGTTTGGCCATGCTAGGATGTCTGAACTTCAACTCCCAGAATTCCCCAGTCAAAATGCTGGCTGGAGAATTCTGGGAGCTGAAGTCCTCACACATCTTTCCTTCCCATTAGGACAATGTTTGGTCATGCTAAGATGTCTGGACTTCAAGTCCCAGAATTCCACAGTCAGTGTACTGACTGGAGAATTCTGGGAGTTGAAATCCACCCATCTTCAAGGTTGAAAAATCACAGCGTTAGGGAAAGGAAAATCAACCACAAAATAGTTCTTCTTTGTTGTGACTTCATAGGTCACAACTGACTTCATCCGATGCATTAAGTTAATTGGGGAAAAAAAGACCAAAAAGTAAGCCAGAATCTGCAGCAGAATCATGGATGGAGGAAGCCAAGTTAATAACTTACCGAAGTAGTTATTTCTACTTTATTTAAAGTACTACAATGTCCTGGACTGTCAGCTCCGAGTTAGCCCAAAATAATTGTCTCCAAAATATTCCACTTGCAGTAGAACAGGAACTCACCCAAGTCCGTGGACATTGTATTTTGCCAAGTGATTTGGCACGAGGATTCCTAACTATCCCACAGAATAAAAATAAGTACAGAATAACAGAATTGGAAGGGACCTTGGAGGTCTTCTAGTCCAACCCCTTGCTCAAGCATTGTACCATTCCAGACAAAATGCAGGAGTCAGAATTCAACAACTCATAATATATTGTATAACTTTCAGGCCCAGCGCATGAGCCAAAATCAGTGGCCCAACTTGGCTACCTGCTCACCGCCTAACAGGAAGGCCAGCCTTGAAAAAAGGGACAATAATACAGGTGGTCCTCAATTTACAATCATAATTGAGCCCAAACTATCTGTTGCTAAGTGAAACATTTTTAAAGTGAATTTTAATTCATTTCATGACCATTCTGACCACAATTGCTAAGTGAATCCCTGCAGTTGTTAAGTGAATGACATGGTTGTTAAGTGAATCTGGCTTCCCCCATTAATGTTCTGACCCAAACCCTTTTCCAAGAAAACAAACATGAACCAAAGGGAACAGAAACCTTTTAATGAGTCTTGCGAATCCCCAGTTAAAAGGCTTCTGCAAACTAATTAACATTGATAAGCACAAACTTCGCCAAAACTGTGCAAGGCTGCCAAGAATCACAGATAAGGTTACCTAGAAATATTTTACAACATAATAGTCTTCAGATACCAACTTAAGATTCTGTAATGTCCACAAGGCTGAGTTTCAAAACGTCTTTGCTTCCTGCAAAGAACGTCCGATTCACAGCTGGCTTTTATCTTCTTGGAGGAGGGGCCATCACCTTGCAGCCTTACTCCTGAGTCGCCTGTGCTGCTGCAGCTGCTCTTTCGTACGAGCAGCCCTGCACGCACGCGCACTTGGCACAGGCTCCTCGGGAACCTCCTCATCACTGCTGCCAGCCCCCACAATCTCCGAAGGCAGCACTCCACTCCCTGATGGTCCTGGCCCCTCATCTGAGTCCTCGCTCTCCTCAGCCGTCCACACCTGCTGCCAGCTAACCACAACAATTAACTTTGCTTGTCGGAAGGTCACATGTGACCCCAGAACATTGCAACTGTCATAAATAGGGTTGCCAAGCATCTGAATTTTGCTCGCAGGACTGTGGGGAGGCTGCAAGGTCATGTCTGAAAAAGGATTAAAAAAAACTCCCTTTTTTTTCCCAGGGCCGTTCATATCTTTGAACGATCACTAAATGTCCCCAAGAATTATTTGCAACTTTGTCGAATTTTACACGGCGCTTTCAGAAAATCCCCTCCTGCAATCTTCTAAATCAGTTTTTGTTTTCAATTTTGGTAACTTTAAAAATGGTCGGACTGGATAAGTCTGGGTGTTGATGTCCGGCCTGTCAAGGCTCCAACATGCACCGCCATTCAAATCACAAGTCTCTAGCCACATCTCTCAGAGTTAAAAAAAAAAAAAAAAGATTAGGAGTTGACATGTCGGTGTTTTCTGAGTGCAGCCGACTCTAAGACACATCATTCATTTCACCCTTGACCCTGGTCTTCCCCCCACCCCCTGGATATATATTCGTCAATGAGACACATCCATGGCCAAGAGTCATCAATCAGGCTCTCCAGTAATAATCTTGTGGGCCAACAGTTTCGGCTGCCTAGCAATTATCTGAAGCATTTAAGGAATGCACTGCTTTCTCCCACTCCCTTTCTGCTGGCAACTAAAAAGACCAAAGGAGTATGTTTTAGTTGACACAGCCATCTTAGAAGTTGCCAAGACTGAAAAAAAAACACCGTTGTAACTTTGAATGGTCACTAAATAATCTGTTGTAAGTCGGGGACTATCCATAGAGGTTCATTTTCCAAGGACAAGAAGTCAGAAGTTGAGGCGATGGAGACAAGAGACATTGTAGTCGAGAAGAAAATGGACGCTTGATGTTCAGAATATGTCATTCTAAAATGTGGGCTTGTCTGAACTTTGTACATCGGGCTGAAATTCTCCATCACTGACCCAACGGAAGAGCGAAATCTTCTTCTGCTTTGGTGTCAGACTGATGTTTTCTAACCTTTCTATTTTATTGTTTACAGAAAGTGTGTACATAGGTGTGCATTTTGTTGAATTTTGGCTATTCTACACCCCGGTTCTTTGGCTCCCTTCCACCTTAAAAATCTACCTGTGTATTTATTCGCAGAGGAAAAATGGTGGATGGATTCCTCTCGACTTTTCCAAACAGAATGTACATTATATTCTTCTGTTTCTTTGTACCAAATACATGCACAATTTTTCCGTCTGGGCACTGTTTCTCACACCGTGTGGCTTCTTCCTTTGTTGGTTCTCCCACTTAAAAACCACCGCAGATGATTTTTTTAAAAAAATGTGTCGTTTCTTTTTGGGGAAAGAATATCAAAGAAAAGTCTGTAGAGATTCTCAAATCAACCAGGTGATGGTTGTCCACCAAAGGTGCTTTTTTCAGGAGGCAGTTGGACTTTCTTGTTTTTTCCTTTGAAGACGTTTCGCTTCTCATCCCAGAAGCTTCTTCAGCTCTGACAGGATAAGCGGGGAAGGGAAGGATTCATATTCCTTGCAGACAGCTGGTCATTTGCATCCTTTTAGAGGGTCGTTGAAGCCACTTGGAGGTTTATCTGTGTATCTCTGGATGACTTGAGAATCTCTACAGACTTTTAGCTACACAATTTGGGATGAACCCCCTTCGAATGGTGTGGGAATAGGAAGGGATTTCCAGAGAAAACATTGCAGACCACAGGAATCATTTGCACCACTCAGGTGACCCTGAGGACACAGACAAGCCTCCAAGTGGCATCAATGACTCTCTTAAAAGGACGCAAATGACCAGCGGTCTGCAAGGAATACAAACCCTTCCCTTCCCCACCATCCAGTCAGAGCTGAAGAAGCTTCTAGGATGAGAAGAGAAACCTCTTCAAAGAAAAAAAACAGAAAGTCCAGTTGCCTCCTGAAAAAGCACCATTGGGACAATATCAAGGAAAATCAGCATACAACAGAGGTGAAACTCGAAAAATTAGAATATTGTGCAAAAGTTCATTTATTTCACTAATGCAACTTAAAAGGTGAAGCTAATATATGAGATAGACTCATTACATGCAAAGCAAGAGAGTTCAAGCCGTGATGTGTCATAATTGAGATGAGTATGGCTTACAGCTCATGAAAACCCCTAACAGCCACAACTAAGGCCAAAATTTCTAGTTGCTAAGTGAATTTGGCCTCATTTTGTCAACTTTCTTGCCACTTGTTGTTCAGTGAATCACTGCAGTTAAGTTGGTCACGAGGTTATTAATCGAATCTGGCTTTCCCCGTTGAGTTTGCTCGTCGGAAGGTCACCAAACCCGGATGACGCGACCCCAAGACACAGCAACCGTACAAAAACAAACCACTTGCCCACCATCCAAATTCTGATCACATGACCGCAGGGATGCTGCTAGTGTGGGAAATGGTCGTAAGGCCCTTTTGTAACTTTGAACTGTCACTAAGTGAACTGTTGTAAGTCGAAGCCTATCTGTAGTTTTTCTTTCAGGGTAAAATATCAGGGAAAGCCAGCGTACACAATACCAGCAAAATTTGCACTGGGTCTGTCCGGTTGGCCACCATTGTGCCACTGGTTCCACTGCTTTTAGTTTAGTTTAGTTCAGTTCAGTTCAGTTTTTAGTTTAGTTTAGTCTAGTCTAGTCTAGTCTAGTCTAGTCTAGTCTAGTCTAGTCTAGTTTAGTTTAGTTTAGTTTAGTTTAGTTTAGTTCAGTTTAGTTTAGTTTTTAATTTAGTTCAGTTCAGTTTAGTTTTTAGTTTAGTTCAGTTTAATTTAGTTTAGTTCAGTTAGTTCAGTTCAGTTCAGTTCAGATTAGTTTAGTTTTTAATTTATAGTTCAGTTTAGTTTTTAGTTTAGTTCAGTTCATTTTAGTTTTTAGTTTAGTTTAGTTTAGTTTAGTTTACTTTCTTATCACTGCATCTCGTACGATGAAATTAAATACCATCTTCAGTGTACCTTATGACTAGGAAAATGAACCCAAACACACATCCTTCGTATTCTATACATTGAATTGAAAACTCCTGATATTACATTAATATTGCCTATACAGCAGAATTCGATAGAGTTACTGCCCTGGGACAGAAGCTGTTTTTCGGCCTATTTGTCCCTGTTTTTATTATTATCCTGTACCGTCTGCCAGATGGTAATAGTTCAAAACAAGGGTGCCCAAGATGAGATGGATCTTTGAGAATGTTTTAAACCTTCTTAAGGCAGCGGGAGCTATAAAGCTCTTCCAAAGAGGGGAGAGGGCAACCAATTGATCCTCTGGGCAATGACGTTCACCCTCTGGAGCGCTGTCCTATCTGCCCCTGTGCAATTGGCAAACCATACAGAGGTGCAGTAAGTTAAGATACTCTCTATGGTGCAGCGGTAGAAGGTCACCAGTTTTCCATTCAGTTGTTGTTTCCTGAGAAGTCTCAGGTAGTCTAATCTCTGCTGGGCCCTTTTGACCAGGGCTGCAATGTGAGCCCCCCAGGTCAGGTCCTCTTTTAGGGTAACACCCAGAAACTTCAAACTGGCCACTTGCTCCCTTCTGTCTCCCTTGATAAGCAAGGGCTGGAGGTCTGATCTCTTCCTTCTGTATAGTCCACTATCAGCTCCTTGGTCTTCTTGGTGTTGAGGACCAAGTTTTCTGCACATATTGTGATGTTGCACGCATGTACAAAAGGCCACAGCACGTAACACAAAGCTGTGTTGGTGCAAAGGGTTTAGGAAATTATATTAAGTGGCAGGAGGAGAACTATGACCAAAGCAACAGATAACTCACGGCCGCGAACATATCTAATAATCCTTCTCAGTGACAGCCCTGTGAGGAGGGTTGGGCTGAGAGAGAGTGACTGGTGTGGCCTGTTGGCCGTCGGCCCCTCCAGCAACCAAATCGGAGGAGGAGGAGGTGTGGGAGTCAGGGTCTGCACCGGGGCAACCTGGGAGCTCTAAGGGGGAAGAGGGAATGGAGCTGGCAGAGAGAGAGAGGCGGAGCCTGAGCCATCCATCAGCCCTCAGGTGGAGAGTCAACAGCCCCCAGGTGTGGAGGTGGCTGATAAGGAAGAGGAGGAACAGCCGGGCCCAGTGCCTGACGCGTGGAAGCACAGAAGGCAGAGGAGAGGAGAGCAGTGGAAATCTATGAGCCGGTCCTTGGGACAGAAGAGCCACTGCTGCTAGTGAAGCCCCACCCGAGCTCTGGGGATCAAAGAAGATGAGTAGGTGTGGCAGACTATTCATCTTCCAGACGGACAGACAAACGTTATCCTGTGGTAAGAGAGAAACTTTTTCCCAGGGCTGCCGGCATTCCTAATAAAGGAATCTTTTGAGTTCCCACAAGAGGGTTGCTGTGTTTGGGAAGCTGGATCAGAACAGACCGGCTCCAAACCACCCAGATAACTTTCATGGCTAAGGGGGAACTAGAATTCACCCTCTCCTGGTGATTGGCTCAAAGTCACGCAGCCGACTTTCAGGCCTGGTGATTGGGCCACCCAGCTGGCTTCTCACACTAGGTGGGAACTAGAATTCACCCTCTCCTGGTGATTGGCCCAAAGTACCCGCAGCAGCATTCATGACTAAGGTGGAACTAAAACAATCTCTGGCTTCTATCCTGCAGCCTTCATCATCACTAGAACAACCTGGGATGCTTAATTGTGCTTTCCGTAATACACCAAACCCAACTCCCTTCTGGTCCAGTCTAGGGTATGGGGTGAGCCCAACTCGATGGCCATTTTACACCTCGTTTTAGATGTTATGCAATAAATAAAAATCAACCAGATAAGATTTTATTTATTATCATTTATTTTAACAGACTTTCTTTTATTATTACCCCTAGCTGACAACTTTGGACATCATATGCTCCAAACACTGGAAGTTTTTAAAAAGATCCTGGATAACCATTTGTCTGAACTGGTGTAGGGTTTCCTGCCTAGGCAGGGGGTTGGACTAGAAGACCTCCAAGGTCCCTCCCAACTCTATATTCCTATTCTATTCTATATCATTTGCTCTGCCACTAATTGGGAGTTAAAGGAGATTAAATTTATTTTCGCATCACAGATCCTGCAAGGACAAGATCACAGCCGATTTTCACGCCCACCGTCTTTTGAACATAATTTTTGGAATCCTTTCTGGAGAAAATCTCTCCAGACAGTCATTAAATTTGGACACCAACGTAACATTAAATAATCGATTGAAGATAAGCATGGCATGAAAACGATGCAGCCACCGGATCTAGCTGCAAACATCCACGGGGCCACTAGAGGGCACAAGGTTAACGGTTTAAAGCAGGGGTGTCCAACCTTGGCAACTTTCAGACTTTGCTGGCTGAGGAATTCTGGGAGTTGAAGTCCACAAGTCTTAAAGTTGCCAAGGTTGGACACCCCTAGTTTAAAGTTTTCCATTTCTCTTTATTGCCATCTGAATCCAAGCAGTCCTCATTTAGTGACCAAATTCACAACAGCACTGGGAAAAGTGGCTTACGACTGTTTTTTTCCCCCACACTTAACGACCGTTGCAGCATCCCGCACGGTCACGTGGTCAGAATTCAGCCGCTTTGACTGCTGACTCATACTTACGATGGTGGCAGTGGCCCAGGAGCAGAGTCTATGTGGGAAGCCAGATTCACTTAACAACCATGTTGCTAATGTTAACAGCTGCAGTGATTCACTTAACAATTATGGCAAAAATGGTCATAGAATGGGGCAAAAGAAACTCCACAACCATCTCACATAACAACAGAAATGTTGGGCTCAATTCAGTGGTGGGATTCAGCCGGTTCGCACCGGTTCACCAAAACCGGCTGTTAACTTTCTCAGCAGTTTGGTAAACTAGTTGTTGGAAGAAATCATTGGGGCAAAGAAACAGTTGTTAAATTATTTGAATCCCACCACTGGCTCAATTGTAGTCATAAATAGAGGACTGCTGTATTTGCAGCTCATATTGAATAGCCCTAGAACGTGTGGTATTTTTTTTTAATCATCCAGAAATGAAGCATATTCTGATTTTTCTCTTACAGACGTGAACACCAGAGGGCAGGAGTTAACCATTTTTGAATAAAAGATTTCTATTTGGAAAGGGAGACTTCAAAGCAGAGAATTAAAGCCCTTTTAAAATATAACCAATGTTATTATTAATGCAAGATTGAGTCTTTGTGAATATGTCTGCAAAATACCGCGAAAGTTTGTCCTGGAAGCCATGGCACAACTGGATATCCTCCAGGTGATCCTCCAGATCACAACTCCCATCATTCCCAACCGCAGGGGATCTAGCTGCAGAGATATCTACTGCAGAATGGCAGAAGGTGCGCCCCAAAAGCACTGCCAAAATGGCCATGAAATTCCCAGGCAGACCATCAAGTGTTGGTCATAAAGCTACACGCAGCCCTTGCAGAAATGAAAAAAGCAGCCCAAGAGAATCATGATCATTATTAATGGGATGAAGGGATCCCCCAATGAGGGGTCTCGGCTGTTTTTTAAAAAAAACAAAGTTTATAATTCAGATTTAGAAAGCTCGTCCCATTCGGCATGGACTTTGGGCAGCATTTAATTAAACTCAATGCAATAACTAAAACCAGCAAGATATCCTGACATAGAGACGTAACAGGCAAAATAATGTGTCATGGCCAAGTTTCACGATGACCAATTGGGTTTAGCGCTGAAAGCACCAAGCTAGAGACAGTGAGTTCTAGTTCTGCCTTCGGCAAGAAAGCTGGTTAGATGACTTTGGGCCAAACACCAGGAGATGGTGAGCTCTAGTCCTGTTTAGGCACGAAAGCTGGTTGGGTGATTTTTGGGCTAATCGCTGGGAGACAGTGAGTTCTAGTCCCTCCTTAGGCAGGAATGCCAACTAGATGACTTTGGGCCAACCACTAGGAGTTGATGAGTTCTAGTCCTGCCTAAGGCATAAAAGGCATTTTAATCCCTCTTTAGGCACAAAAGTTGGTTGGGTGAGTTGGGCATTCTAGTTCCACCCTAGGCATGAAAAGCTGGCTGGGTGATTTTGGGCCAAACACCAGGAGACTGGGAGTTCTAGTCCTGCCTTAGGCATGAAGGCCAGCTGGGTGACTTTAGGCCAATCACTAGGAGACAGTGAGTTCTAGTTCTACCTTAGGCATGAAAGTCAACTGGGTGACTTTGGGCCAATCACCAGGAGATGGTGAGTTCTAGTTCTGCCTTAGGCATGGAAGCCAGCTGGGTGACTTTGGGCCAATCACCAGGGGACTGTGAGTTCTAGTCCCACCTTACCCATGAAGGCCAGCTGGGTGACTTTGGGCCAATCACCGGGGATGGTGAGTTCTAGTTCTGCCTTAGGCATGAAAGCCAGCTGGGTAACTTTGGGCCAATCACCAGGAGACAGTGAATTCTAGTCCTGCCTTAGGCACGAAAGCCGGCTGGGTGACTTGGGGCATTCTAACTCCACCTTAGGCACGAAAAGCTGGTTGGGTGATTTTGGGCCAATCACCAGGAGACTGGGAGTTCTAGTCCTGCCTTAGATACAAAAACTGGCTGGAGACTTGGGACCAGTCACAAGGAGACAGTGAGTTCTAGTCCCGCCTTAGGCATAAAACCCATCTGGGTGACTTTGGGCCAATCACCAGGAGACGGTGAGTTCTAGTCCTGCCTTATGCATGAAAGCCAGCTGGGTGATTTTGGGCCAATCACCAGGAGACTGGGAGTTCTAGTACTGCCTTAGGTACAAAAACTGGCTGGAGACTTGGGACCAGTCACAAGGAGACAGTGAGTTCTAGTCCTGCCTTAGGCATAAAACCCAGCTGGGTGACTTT
>NW_020718587.1:0-18985 GCF_900518725.1 Notechis scutatus
AGACAGACAGACAGACAGACAGACAGACAGACAGACAGACAGACAGACAGAGTGTACATCCTTCCCCCACCATCTAGTCAGAGCTGAAGAAGCTTCTTGGATGAGAAGGGAAATGTCTTCAAAGAAAAACCAGAAAGTCCAGTGGCCTCTTGTAGAAGCATCTTTGGGACAACCATGACCTGGAGGATTGAGAATCTCCATAGAGAGAGAGAGAGAGAGAGAGAGAGAGAGAGAGAGACCTTGGCATGTGGATTAATGCATTGCAGACCACAATTTGGGGGAGGGGAGACCACTTTGCACACATTAGTAAAATGCTGCAGTCGCTTACGTGATTCTCTCAATTACATCTTATTAAGATTTCAGTTTCAGCTGGGAAATTGGTTATAGAAACAGATGTTTCTGAAATTGCTCGGATTTAACTTTGAAGCGCTATGCAAAAATTGTTAAAGTATAGGATATTATCTCAATTACTACCAAACCACAGGTTACATTGGCAGCACGATCAGAGTTTTCAAATGTTCAGGAAATTGCTTTTAAGGTTGGGCAAAAATGGGTCTGCTCTGGTCTGGGGAGAGATCATGACCAAGAAAAAGAAGGTGCAGGAGAAACCTTGGTTTATTATCATAGTTTAGTGCTAAAAAGACATAACTACAAATAGAACCTATTATTTCCTATCCATTTTAATATTGCAATCACACACAGCTATGATTCCTTTGCGTGTTGAGAGCTGCAGAAGTCTAGGTTTTCCCTGTCCACCTGCTTATTTTGAACTAGAACATAAAATATGTATCACTCTGCAACCTGTAGGTGTCTACCTGTCCCAAATACTTCCCTTACAAGCTGCCATTCTTCCAACCCCACTGGAACTGGCAAGCCTAAGTGAGAGACAGAAAGTTTCCTTCCCTTTTATGGGATAGCATAACAATAGTATTTAGACTTATATACCACCCCATCGTGCAAGGGTCTTCAAACTTGGCAAGTTTAAGACTTGTGAACTTCAACTCCCAGAATTCCTGAGCTAACATGACCAGAGGAGGAATTCTTTGAGTTGAAGTCCACAAGTCTTAAAGCTGTCGAGTTTGAAGACCCCTGCCATAGCGCTATACAGCACTCTCTGGGAGGTTTACAATGTAAGCATTATTTGTATATTGCCCCCAACAATCTGTGGTCCTCATTTTACAACCTGGAAAGGATGGAAGGCTGAGTCAACCTTGAGCCAGTCAGAATCCAACTGCTGGCAGTTGGCAGAATTATCCTGCAATCTTGCACTTTAACCACCGTGCCAACAGATGCTCATAAGACACCAAACACCATAGGTCTGGCAAGTGAGGAGGAAACTTCCTAAGAGCAGAATGATCAAATATAACCAGAAGCATCTCCTGAAGTGCTAATGAGGTGGGAAAATATCAAAAGCAGCACTGTGTCACTGCAAGGCAAGTTTATTTATGGTAGAGCCATGGTGGTGCAGTGGTTAGAACGCAGGATAGCAGACTAATTCTGCCAACTGCCAGCAGTTCAATCCTGACTGGCTCAAGGTTGACTCAACCTTCCATCCTTCTGAAGTCGGTAAAATGAAAAACGAGATTGTTGGGGGGGCAATAGGCTGACTCTGTAAACCGTTTAGAGAGGGCTATAAAACACTGTGAAGCGGTTATGTTAGTTTAAGTGCTATTGCTAAGTGCTATGCTATTGTTTTATTTTTCGTTTATTAAATGTCAACCTCGCTTTCAAGTTGGTATGGCGAAGATGTAATCGGCGGCTTATTCCTGTGTGAACTGGTGAAGAGGCTAATTTTATAAGCGATAATGGTGGAATGTCTTCTGAATAGACTGGGACTCTGGCGCTTCTTCTAAAGGCTTTTACAACCTTCTGAACAAGCAAAGTCAATAGAGAAGGAAGATTCACTTAACAACCATGCTGCTAACTTAATAACTGCAGTGATTCATTAACTGCCATGGCAAAAAGTTGTAAAATGAGGCAAAACGCACTCTCTTAGCCACTGTCTTGCTTAGCGATGGAAATTTTGGCTCAATGGCTATATGGTTGCCACAACCATGGGGATGTTGACATGATCCTAAGCGTGGCACAAAGGCAACACAGTCACATAAGTAAGAAGAGTCCCTTTAGTACTGTTCTGACCCAAACCTTGTTCCAAGGAAACAAACACCAAACAGAAGTAACAGCAAAAGCTTTTAACGATTCTTTATGAATTCCGTCCCTTCATGGTTAAAAGGCTGTTTCAAACTAACTGTCTCTGATAAGAACGAGCCTTGCCAAGGTTGTGTAAGGCTGCCAAGAACACTAGATAAAGTTACTAAGAAATTTCGAACACAAAGAGTCTCCAAACACCAACCAAGATATTCCAAACATCCACAAGGCTTGAGTGTAAAAACTTCTTTGCTTCCTGCAAAGAACTCTGGTTTCTCAGCTGGCTTTTATCTCTGAAGGGAGGGGCCATTACCTTGCAGCCTTACTCTCAAGTCGCCCATGCTGCTGCAGCTGCTCTTTCCTTCGAGCAGCCCTGCGCGCATGCACACTGGGCACAGGGTCCTTGGGAATCTCTTCATCACTGCTGCCAGCCTCCATAATCTCTGAAGGCAGCATTCTACTCCCTGATAGTCCTGGCCCCATCCCTGTATCACACGCAGGCCCCTCATCTGAATCCTCAGTCTCCAAGAGCTCAGCCATCTGCACCTGATGCTGGCGAACCACAACAAGTACCTCCAATTTTGCTCCCAATGTCCAGGTTACCTTCGCTGGAGAAAAAACTCTTTAAGTGGAGGAAACTCAGTTCGAAAACAAAGTCCATACAAACTGTAAAGAAAAATCCACACAAACCACGCTGCAATAATTAACTTGACAGGGCAGGAGAAGGAATTGCAGATTTGAAAAGCCAGCAAAACACACACAGTTGGGAAGACGCCAGGAACCCAGACAAGCCTCAACAATACCAGATAATTCACAATTTGCTCTCAATGGTTGGCTGTGTGCAACTCCCCCTTTTAAACACTGTGTTCCCAGCTGCAGCTAATTAAGGGAATCAGAGCCCTTTCCTCCCCTGTAAGCCATGCAACTCACATTGCTCCCTTCTCCGTTCCTCTGTGTGCCCTAGGATGAAGAGGGGGTGGGCCTGGGTCTTCCTCTGAATTCCCTCTCCCTTGTTCTACTTCTCCCCTGCTCTGCCCAGCTGGACTTTGCCCTTCCCCAGTTTCTTCCCCAGCCAATGGAGCCACACTCCCAATCCCTGTCAGCTGCTCAGCCTTCCCCTCGGAATCGGATTCCAACTGGGACATGACACTAAGCGTCATAAGTCATCATAACTTTGAATGGTCACTAAATGAATGGGGGTAAGTCAAGAACTACCTATACTAACTTTACCCTTTTCAAATGCTTCTCCGATGACAGAGAGCTTGCAAAGGCTTATTTCCTCGTTCGGTGATGGATTCTCTCTTGTTGACAAAGTCTGTTTGACAGTGTGGAGTAGGTCTAACACATGACACTAGGAAAGAAGAACAGGTGCTCTCTGTGGCACATTCCTAATCAGTGTGACATTTCAAATAAGATTGTTTCATGCAGCAGACACACAAAAATGACCTTGGTTTACTTCTAGGACTTACATCTTATGTAATATCATTGGACAGCAGTGGGTAGAATTTCAATTAGGATACAGCATAAAAGGAACCGTATGAAGTGGTGCGGTGGCCTAGAGGTGGAGCTCTCACCTCACAATCAGGAAACCGTGAATTTGATCCTAGGTAAAAAGCAGATATTTCTCTCTCTGGGCACAGTCTGTCAAACAAAACTCCACATTGGTGACAGGAAGGGCATCCGGCCAGTAAACACTCTGCTACCTCCAATCAGTTGCCCAGACTCCACCCCACAAGGGATTATGAGGTCATTAAAACATGATGATGGTAAAAGCTACCATTTGATAAGATAGTTCTACCAAAACCTTCCAAAATAACCCAGGGAATGATCCAGGAATTAATTTTCAATAGTTGAAATGACCAAATGTATTCTGATTTGAAAGTTAAGTCTTCTATTTCCAGTGGAAAACAATACATGTCACAACCCTAACCCTAACCCTAACTCTAACCCAGAGAGCAAACACAGACAAAGGCAGCAGCCCCCACCTTTTAAGGTTTAATCACAATTCTGTTCCTTTACAGATAAAAGGCTGCTTTCCAACAATTAGCTCCGACAAGAAAGAGCCTTGCCAAGTTGTTTGTCAAGGCTGCCAAAAACCCAGCCATAAGAACTAATTTACAGAATTCACCAAACACGAACGAAGATGTCCACCAGTTGAGCTTCAGAGCTTCTTTGCTGTCTGCAAAGAACGCTTTTCCAAACCTGGCTTTTATCCTCTTGAGGGAGGGGCCATTACCTTGCAGCCTTACTCCCGAGTCGCCTGTGCTGCTGTAATTGTTCTTTCCTCCGAACAATCCTTCGTGCACGTGCACTGAGCACAGGCTCCCCGGGAACCTCCTCATCGCGGCTGCCAGCCCCCACCATCTCTGAAGGCCGCAGTCCACTCCCTGATAGGTCCTGGCCCTTCATCTGAGTCCTCGCTCTCCTCAGCCATCTGCACCTGCTGCCGGCTAACCACAACAGGGGTTTGTTCCCTCTGTTTATTTACAGTAGCTTGCTGTGTCCCTTGTGGTGGGGAAGCAGTTTCTTCCTTGGAGGTTCCTTGATTAGAATATCATTCTCTGCTTGTTGGTCTGCGTTAAACCTTGCTTATCTCAATGTTGGCTGATGGAGAGGATGTGTGTGAATCAGGGGTGACCTTCAATTTTTTTCCCTATTAGCTTTGTGGGCATGGCTGTGTATACTTGGTATAATAGTAATAGCAACCAGGGGCAATTTTTTACCAATTCAAATCGTCCCTACCACCTCTCCCAAGGTGGGCCGAGGTGATTGAATTTCAGCCCTGCTTCTGGTCGTTTCTTTTAGGAAGTGATGGAAAGATTGGAGGCTAAAACAAATGAAGAACGGTTGCAGAAACTGGGACTGGCTAGTCTAGTGAAAAGAAAGACCAGAGGAGACATGATAGCAGTCTTCCAATAATTGAGGGGCTGTGCCACAGAGAGGAAGGAGTCAAGCTCTTTTCCAAGGCACCAGAAGGAATAATGGATGGAAAATGAGCAAGGAGAAATTCAACCTAGAAATAAGGAGATCAATGGAACAGAAGTTGCCTTCCAAAATTATGAAAGCTTCATCACTGGAGGCTTTCCAGAAGAGACTGGACCTGTCAGAAATGCTGTAGGGTCTCCTGCTTGGATAGAGGGTTGGACTAGATGACCTACAAGGTCCCTTCCAACTCGGTTCATCTGTAAATGATGTATTTTAATTGGTTTAGGATTTTCCCCGATTGCATTCTGAGGGAAGCAGAAAATTTTGGCTTGCAAAAAGAAAGCAAATGTTTTCAAAGAAAGGGAGCGGAAACAGGAAGCGTGGCTGAAAAGACCCGTCTCTTAGTTTCCGTAGATTTGCAAACGTCTCTCCAAATCTCTCAGAGAGAATGAAGCAATTATCGAAGGAAAATGATAAAGGGTAATGAAGCAAAGACCATCTGGGTGAGAAGCACAAAAGCAATTTGGGAGGAAAAGAATTTAAAGCTTTCACGGTTGCTGAACTTATATTTCCTCTCTGCAGATGTTTTATGATGAGGCTAACATCGTCCGTGTGCAGGAGAATGGGATCTGATCTTACAAGGTAGTCCTCGTCTTACGACAGTTCACTTAGTGACTGCTTGAAGTTACAACATTGCTGACGAGAGGAGCTTCTGACTAGGGGTGGGATTCTACCAGTTCAGACCGGTTCTGGTGAACCGGTAGTTCCGGTGATCATTTGGCTCCACCTACCTGCCCCTGCCCTTTCCCTGTGCTTTATTTCCTTGTTTTGGAGCACAGCTGATTCGTGCGGCAGAGCGGTTTTGCCGCGCCTCAGCTGTTTTACTCACCGGGGCTGCAGTAGAAGGTGTCAGCCTCCAAGAATCCTTCTTCTGCTTGTCTTTCTGGCTGCCATAAAAATGGGGGGAGGGAAGAATAATTGGGCTTCGTGGGAGGAAGGGTACTAGAGGTTTAAGTTGGTGAAATGTTAAAGTTGGGATATTTTTTCACTATGCTTACTTGCTTACTGCACAGATGTAGCCCCTTATCTGTCTAAGCCAAGGTCAACCATCTTGGCATACCAGATGTCTGAAACACCACCTGAAGATGCCTGTCATGCCCCTGTTGGAATCTGATTCCGAGGGGGAGGTCGAACAGCTGACAGGGAGTGGGAGTGTGCCTCCGGTGGCTATGGAGGAAACTGGGGAAGGGCACAGTCTGGCTGGGCATTCAGAGGAAGACCCAAGCCCACCCCCTTTTCATCCTAGGGCATGCAGGGAGGAACAAATAAGGGAGCAACCTGGGTTACAGGGGAGAAAAAGGCCCTGATTCCCTTCATTAGCTGCAGCTGGGAATACAGGATAAAAAGGGTGTTTGTGCACATAACCTTGCTGGAAGCAAAGCGTGCATGATCTTTGTTGTCAAGTCCTATATGGGTTCTGACGTCCTCCCAACTGTACCGTGTTTCTCCAACAATACGACCTCCCCCAATAGGAAGACCCAGCATGTTTTCTAGGCATAAACTCAAATTAAGCCCCTCCCCCCAAATTTAGGCCTATTTTGAAACATGCAAAATGGGGGGAAGGGCGAGGGGACTTGCCATTAGGAACACCCTGCGGGCAGCAATTCCTCGCCACCAGCTGCTCCTAATGAGTGATCATGGCAGAGCGTGGAGAGCTCCCTACTCCTGCCAAGCACCTTTGCGGCAGACCCAAGACCTTCAGCGCCCGCTGCTGTTGATTTCCCTTCTGCCCATGCTGCCGCGGCGTTTGGAGCTGCCACTTCCACGTTTGGAGCACCACTGCTGTTTGGAGCACCGCTGCCGTTTGGATCTGCCGCTTCTGCATTCTGGAGCTGCCGCTGTGTTTGGAGCTGCAGCTTCTGCATTTGGAGTTGCCACTGCGTTTGGAGCTGCCACTTCCACGTTTGGAGTGCTGCCGCTGTTTGGAGCACTGCTACTGTTTGGAGCGGCCGCTTCCACATTTGGAGCTGCCGCCGCGTTTGGAGCTGCTGCTTCCGCGTTTGGAACCCCGCCGCTGTTTGAAGCACTGCCGCTGTTTGGAGTTGCCATGTCTGCATTTGGAGCTGCTGCCACGTTTGGAGCTGCCACTTCTGCGTTTGGAGCACTGCCTCTGTTTGGAGCACCACCGCCATTTGGAGTGCCGCCGCCACTCCAAACATGGCGGCAGCTCCAAACGTGGAAGTGGCAGCTCCAAACACGACAGTGGTGCTCCAAATGGCAGCGGCACTCCAAACACGGAAGCAGCAGCTCCAAACGTGGCGGCGGAATGGGTAGAAGGGAAAGCAACAGCGGCGGGTGCCAAAGGTCTTGGGTCTGCAGCAAAGGTGTTTGGTGGGAATAGGGAGCTCTCTGCGCTTCGCCATGATCACCCATTAGGAGCAGCTGGTGGCGAGGCTGCCCACGGGGCGCTCTAGATGAGGATGCAAGGGGTGGAATTAAGTCACCCCCAAAAAGACGGCCTAGCTGTTTTTTCGGGGCTCAAAAAAATATAAGACCCGGCCTTATTTTATGAGAAACACGGTATGTGTTTCATTATTTTTTGAGTTCTGCAATTCCTTATCCTGCCCTGTCTCGTAAATTGCTACAGTGTGGTTTGTGTTCATTTTTATTTATAATTTATATGTGCTTTGGGTTTGGACTGAATTTCTTCCCTTTAAAAACTGTTCTTGGGAAAGTTTTTTTCTCCAGCCAATCATAATTGGACATTGGGGACCAAGTTGAAGGAATTAAAGGGATTTTACTTACTTTTGTGACTTTGTTGCTTTTGTGCCATGCCCTGGGTCATCACAATGCCCCACATAACATTATACACATCTCAGATTGGATGGCCAGTTTGAACTATTGGGGGTGGAAGCATTGGCATAACTTTCTATATGTGATTTTTCCCGCCTATTGTCTCAGATCTTGTATTTCTTCTGATGCTACCACTTCAATTTTCAGTAAAAGTCCCTTTCTCTATAACAGTCTTGGGTTTCTTTCTTGGATTTTGAATGGAGCCTCACCTGACATTAGGTAAGTATTATTACTGAAAATGGGCTTTTTAAAGGGTGTACACGCATGCGAAACAGGGAATCACCGAACCAGTTGTTACGCTGGTTGAATCGCACCACTGCTTCTGACCCTTTTTCACACTTATGACCGTTGCAGCATCCCCCATAGTCACGTGATCAAAATTCAGACAGTTGGCAACCGACTTACATTTATGGCAGTTGCTGTGTCCCTGGGGGGGTCACTGTGATCCCCTTTTGCGACCTTCGGACAAGCAAAGTCAACGGGGGAGGCCAGATTCACTTAACAACTGTGTGTCTAACTTAACAACGGCAATGATTTCCTGAACAACAGGGTCAAGGAAGATTGTAAAATGGGGCAAAGCGACACTTAATGAATATTCTCCGCTTAGCAACATAAATTTTGGGCTCAGTTGTGGTTGTACGTTGAGGAGTTGCCTCATAAAGAAATATTTATACATTGTATTTATATACCACCCTTATTATTTTTATAAATAAATCGGGGGTGGGGTGGGGGGACAAACGTACCTAATATTCCTTCTTCCTCCTATTTTCCTTACCACAACAACAACCCTGTGAGGTGGGTTTGGGCTGAGAGAGAATGAATGGCCCAATGTCACCCAGCCAAATTTCATGCCAAAGGTGGGACTAGAATTACTGCATTATCTAGCCATGGTGGCGCAGTGGTTAGAGTGCAGTACTGCAGGCTACTTCTGCTGACTGCCAGCTGTCTGCAATTCGAATCTCACCAGGCTCAAGGTTGACTCAGCCTTCCATCCTTCCAAGGTTGGTAAAATGAGGAGCCAGATTGTTGGGGGCAATAGGCTGACTCTGTAAACTGCTTAGAGAGGGCTGTGAAGCACTGTAAAGTGGTATATAAGTCCAAGTGCTATTGCTATTGTTATTTTTGCCTCCAGATAGAGCTCATTTGGTAAGATTGATAGAATTGGTATTTAATTCTCAAACTGGATAGAAGGCACAGCATAATTTAATTTTCCTCTCAACTTTCTCTCAAAAGAGAGGACTAGGTAAACAGTGCCTGATAAATTGATTTGTACTTTGGGTGAATTCCTGGGTGAATTCTCCACACATCTATGAGCAAATCTTGATCTTCATTTATTATGGTTTATCATCTTAGTAAGGAAAGGAAGATGATTCCATCTGATGACGATGATGAGAAAGACTGCCTTTTCTCATCTTGAGTGATTTGTAGAAGAGCACTCACAGAGAGACACAGTGAATTCAAAATGAAATATTAAATTTATAATACATTCAAGAGGAAGAGGCATTTGAAAAGTCTTCTACAAAAAGCAACCATTCAACTCAGCTAAGGTCCTAGTTTGCAGTAAGTTCACTATAGTGGTCCTTCATATATGACCACAACTGGGCCCAAAACTTTGTTTTGAAACATTTGTTAATTTTGCCCCCTTTTATGACTTTTCTTGCCACAGTTGTTAAGTGAATCACTGAAATTGTTGAGTTAGTAACTTGGTTGTTAAGGGAATCTGGCTTCCCCATTGACTTCACTTCTCAGAAAATCACAGAAGATGATCACATAACCCCCGGGACACTGCAACCGTCATAAATATGAGTTGCCAAGGGTCTGAATTTTGATCATAAGACCATGGGGATGCCGCAATGGTCGTAAGTGTGAAAAGCGGTCATAATTCACATTTTCAATGCCATTGTAACTTCAAATGGTCACTAAATGAATTGCTGTAAGTCTAGGAAGCAGTATATAAGTGTAAGTGCTCTTGCTCTTGTTTCCCCAAAAATAAGACCGTCTTATATTTTTTTTGCCACCAAAAAAAGGCACCAGGTCTTATTTTGGGAGGGGGATCATCCACTGACTAACCTCACTTGCGTGCGTCACCCCCGGCCTCCTTTTTGTTGTCAGAGGCCTTCAGGATCTTCTTCTGTGGCCAGCAAGGCTTTCCTGAAGGCCTCTGCAGCCAATAGCAGAGTTCCAGATCGATTCGGAGCTTTGTTATCTGCTACAGAGGCCTACAAAAAAGCCTTGCCAGCCTTGCTGGCTGCAGAACAAATGGGCCGGCAAGGCAGATGTTGGGGTGTGAGAGGCCTGGCTACAGCTGTTCAAAGGTAAGTAGTAGGGCAGCTCCACTCCTCCCATCCCCACTCTAGCTTAATTTTTTACCTGTGCACTCTGAAGTGAGCAGGATCTTAATTTAGGGCTTATTTTGGGGGGCTAGGGCTTATATTGGGCACATGTATAAAAATCAAGCTAGGACTTACTTTCAGGGTAGGTTGTATTTTTGGGGAAATGTGGCATGCTATCCTTCTCTAAGACCTTTAACTTTCAAATAATACTAAAAGGTCAAAAAGTTGAAAAACTTGAAGGAGGGAGACTATTTTTTCCTCTGTTGCCTTGCACATTTTTATCTTGAAATAGGAAGACATCGTATCTTGGTGGCTGTGAATTCACAGCACCATGTGTTATGATAGGGCTCACTGCGCCATTTCACTATTTTCATAAATACAAATACACATATCCCTTGACAAATGCATTCATGTTTATGGTTTTCCCCTTGGCTTCTCTCTTAACAAGCATCTTTGTCACCAAAGTGATCACCTTGCTAGTGCCTTCTTTTTCATTAGGAGCGTGGCTTGGTGTCATTTCTCCTTCTAATCTAATTTTCAGAGTCAATTATGATTCCATTATCTCCGTGATTGTACGGCGGTCGGCTTGCACACGATGTTTAATCGGCGACTTTGCAGGCCTGACGGGGTAAGTGCTTCCCATTATTTTAGAATTTATGCGGAAATGAAACGGTACGATTTTGCGTGCTGAAAATTTTATCTGTCGTGAAATCAACTTTAGAAGGACAAATAACATCCAATGATGGTTTGGAAAAAGCTATTCAGCTGCCGTTTCCCTTCTTCAACCACTTGTAGAGACAAGATAAGTATGTATGCGTTTAGGGTTATATACAGAATTTCTAACTATTATAGATCTATGCCGTGGTGAGAGAGGCCATGTGGGCCCAGGGACAGGATAGTAATTGGACCTCCCATATGTATGAGGACAGTAGCCCAATCCTGCTAAGGGGTCACAGTCAGTCCCCCAAGTTTTCACGGCCTGATCCTCCCTTGCAATCTATCTATCTATCTAGAATAGAATAGAATAGAATAGAATAGAATAGAATAGAATAGAATAGAATAGAATAGAATAGAATTGACCCGGGAGGTCTTTTACTCTAGCCACCTACTCAAGCAAGAACCCTACACCAGAGGTGGTACTCAGCAGGTTCTGACCAGTTCTGGAGAACCGGTAGCAGAAATTTTGAGTAGTTTGGAGAACCGGCAAATACCACCTCTGACTGGCCCCGCCTCCATCTAGTCTCTGCCTCCTGAGTCCCAGATGATCGGCTGGGTCTTCTTTTGTTGCCCTGCAAAGGAGAATGGAGCTGGAAAGCAGGTTAGTGGGGTGGGGAGGGAATGGGATTTTGCAGTAACCTTCCCCTGTCATGCCCACCAAGCCACGCCCACTGAATCGGTAGTAAAAAAAAATTTGAATCCCACCACTGCCCTATACCATTTCAGACAAGTGACTGTCCAATGTCTTTTTAAAAACCTCCAGTGATGAAGCACCCACAACTTCTGGTGGCAAGCCGTTCCACTGGTTTGTTGTCTGTGAGGGAGTTTCTCCTTAATTCCAAGTTGTTCCTCTCTTTGGAAAATAAGTTGACCACTTTCTTCTTTGTGACAGCCTCTCAAATACTGGAAGACTGCTATATCATGTCCGCCCCACTCCAGTCCTTTTTTTCTCTAAACTAGCCAAACCCAAATCCTCCAATTGTTCTTCATGTGTTCTAGTCTCCAGGCCCTTAATAATCTTAGTATCTTTTCTTTGAACTTTTTCCAAAGTCTCAACATCTTTTTTGGTAGTATGGTGACCAAAATTGGTTGCAGTATTCCGTTTGTCGTCTTACCAAGGCTTTAGACCCAGGGGTGGGATTCTACCGGTTCGCACCTATTTGCTGGAACCGGTTGTTAACATTCTAAGCAGTTTGGAGAACCGGTTGTTAGAAGAAATTACTGGCCTAATCCTGTAAGGAAGGCAGGAAGGAAGCATTCTGGTGTTGCTTACAGAAATGGCCTCTCCGTTAACCCTTATTACATTCTTGGCAGGACTAGACTTCCTGTCTCAGGAACTTCTCTGGAGTTTTTTTTCCCCTCCTTTGCTGGTATTTTGCATGTGTGGAGTGGCCATTCAAAGTTACAATGGCACTGAAAAAAGTGACTTATGACTGTTCTTCACCCTTACGATTGTTGCAGCATCCCTACAGTCATGAGAGGCCAGGCGAAGAGATGCGTGCCTCGATGTGAGTGATATTGAGTTGGCCACACACAGCCAATAACATGACCACAAAGCCACATCCACCCGATCACATGACCACCAAGCCACACCCACCCACTAAGCCACGCCCACAGAACCCGTTGTTAAAAAATTTGAATGCCACCCCTGTTTATACCTGGAATACTGCATCCAGTTTTGGTCACCACATTACCAAAAGAAAAAAGAATAAAAGATCATGTGGGTCATGGGATCCATTTTGCAAACTTCTGTGGTCAGAAGTCAAGGACTACCTCTATGCTGCATTTATAAAGAGAGAAATAAAATGGTGAAGACTGGAAAATTATACTATTCATAAAACAACGTCTAAAAATGATGAAATTATTTGAAAGTCTTCATTGCTCCTTGGCTGAAAAATATTGAAGTCGAATGGAAGTCAGAACTAACTCATTCTGTCTGTGCAAATGTCTCTCCAGAATTTTGTTTTAGCTTAACCCTTGAACTTAGCTTTCTTGGATGCTTTCATTTGTCTGGCTGCTTTATTAAATATTTCATTGCACAAACTTGAAAATTCAATCAAACAAAATGCAGAGAGACTTTAATAATACAAAAGCAGGGCAGAGATACATATTCTGCACAGTACAATATTTATCGAAGCATCTGGGGGCACATGAAAGCATCAGACATCAAATTAATGCAGAGCTAGTTAATGAATCTAACTTTTACCGTAAAAAAACAACAACACATAAACTTAAAGACTAAATACCGTTATTGGGAGGATTAAAATATCATATATAATAATTTAAATAGGGTCTTTTTATGTATCTTTCCCAGGCATATTGCATTATTTAAAAGCTACTTTTATTTCATATTGCTAAGTCATTCATTCGTTTGTTTGTTTATTTATTTGATTTTTGTCCCATCTTTATTATTGTACGAGCTCAATACCCATGCTTTGCTACGAAACTATGTGGTTGGGCTTAGTTTTGGGGGAGGAAAATAAGGGGGGGAAATTCTGCCTCAGCCTACCAGCATCCATTGATATTCATTTGGCTAGTGTCCTGTCAGTGTGTGAGAGAGTTGAGGGCTGTTTGGAAACTCAAACAGTATTTGCTGTGTGAGCAAAAAGGAGACATCAAGGAGCCCGGGCGAGGCTTAACTCAACTGTTCTGTACTAAAACTGCTTGGTGCTGTCAAACTAAAACTGAAACTCCTCTCCTCTGCTTATGTTTTGCATTTGGAACAGATTTCTTTTCAGGTGGAGAGGGGGAGTAGAACTCCTTAGCATCAGAGCATGTTAATAATAATATACAAAATACTAATCTCTGATGGTCATTTTGAAAAACCCTTTCTTAGTGAGCACCTAGAAGCCAAAAGGAACATACATGCCAAATTTCAAGTTTGTAGGCTTTACGGTTCTGGAGATTTTGTGATGACGCATGAGTGGTATTTCACTTTTATATATATAGTTTGCTAAGTCATTCATTCAGTCATTTATTTATTTGATTTTTGTCCCACCTTTATTATTGTATAAGTGACTCGAGGCAGGGAACACAACTAATATTCCTTCTTCTTCCTGCTTTCCCCACGGCAACAACCTTGTTAGGTGGGTTGGACCGAGAAAAAGAGACTATCCCAAAGTTAACCCAGTTAACTTTCATGTCCAAAATAGCACTAGAATTCACATTCTTCCAGTTTCTAGGTTAGCATTTTAATCACTGAGCCAAATATGAATATCTGCTAAAATTGAAAGAACATTCACTCTGTCTTCTTTTACTCAAATGCTTGGAAAGGTTTTTGCTTAACCTCTTACTTTTCTTCATAACCTATCCCCTTGCAATTTCTAGATCAGCGTACAACGTACAATTTGCTGGTCAACCTGTCCCAGTTAGTGTCTCTGCTGTAATGATAGGCAAAATCTTCACTAGCATATCTAAAACATAAAAAGATTGGTTGACCATTCTTAAAAGCCTCCAGGGATGGAGCAGCCGCAACTTCTGAAGGCAAGCCGTGCCACTGATTTAGAATTTAGAATAGAGCTGGAAGGGATCTTGGAGGTCTTCTAGTCCAGCCCCCTGCTCAAGCAGGACACTCTATATCATTTCAGACAATGACTGTCCAGTCTCTTCTTAAACATTTTTAGTGAAGTGCCCATGATTTCTGAAGGCAAGCTGTTCCACTGGTTAATTGTCCTCCCTGTTAGAAAGTTTCTCCTTAATTCCAGGTTGCTCCTCTCTTTCCAACCATTGTTTCTTGTCCTGCCCTCTGGTGCTTTAGAGGATAATTTGATCTCTTCTTTCTGGCAGTCCCTTAGATCAGGGGTCACCAACTTTTTGGACCTCAGAGACCACCAAACTCATAATTTTAAATCCCAGGGACCATTAAGCAGTTCTGTGGGCATGGCCTAGTTTGTGGGTGTGGCTTGGTCATGTGATTCGCTGGGCATGGCTTGTATGTAAATATTATAAATATTTATATAAATATTGAATTTTTTTATAAAAAAGCAACCTTTACCCAAAATCAGGCAAAGCAGGTAGGCACATTGAATTGCTCACAGAATCATTCAGTGATCTATCTATCTGCCATCGGCTAGCTCAGTCTCTCAAATTTGCTTGCCATGAGTCTGCACTGAATAATAGAACCTTCAGTCCTAAGGGAAGTTCAGCTGTGCTTAAAAGCAGAGCCAAAGATCTAAAGAATAGCTAGAAAGCAAGAAATCAAACCATTTCCTGCTTCCTAGCTAATCTAAATCTCCCAGCACAGCAAAACAACTGATGGTCAGAAAAAGGAAAAATAGCAATTTAGCAGGAAGTTTACCGGGTAAGGAGTGAGTGGGCAGGGAGGGTTCCCGCGGGCCATGTGGGTGGCGCAGCCTTGTGTTTTTGCTCAGCCTTGATTAAATCCTTTGAGGGGTGCTCTGGGGGTGAGATTTCTCTGTGGCCCACCAAAATTTTCTTGCTGCAGCCCACTGGTTGGTGACCACTGCCTTAGATTAATTGTTCTCACTGTCAAGAAATGTCTTCTTAGTTCTAGGTTGGATCCCTCTTTGATTAGTTTCCATACATTGCTTCTCATCCTGTCCAGGTAGTCATCAGAAAACCTTGGAGGGAGACCTGATAGCAATAGCATTTAGACTTATATACCGCTTTACAGTGCTTAACAGCCTTCTCTAAGCGATTTACAGAGTCAGCCTCTTGGCCCCAACAATCTGGCTCCTCATTTTACCCATCTTGGGAGGATGGAAGGCTGAATCAACCTTGGGCACGGTGAGATTCCAACTGCCAAATTGTAGGCAGCCAGCAGCCAGCAAAAGTAGCTTGCAGTACTGCACTCTAACCACTGCACCACCACAGCTCACATGGCTGATTTCACCTTCTAAATTTGAAGATGTCTTTCCAAATTCAACAAGCAGACTCTAAAACTTTCCGTGGGGGATGCGATGCCCTATAATGAGCAAACTTTAGAACCTGGACTTTCATGTACATTTTTTCCTATCAGGCTGCCCAAAACTGGACCTCAAGTTTATACAGATATTTAATCCTGTAAATCTTTTCAGAGGTCTCTTTACCTCTCCAGCAAAAATCCCACATGATGATTATTATGCCAGGCATGCTTAAAGTGCATTGCATTATTCAATCTGAAAAAAAATCCATCAACCTAGTTTAATAGGACACACTGATGTTTAATTAAACCAGATGTCATAAATGGCAACCAGTTGATTGAGCTAATGTAATTTATTTTTTGTAATTTAGTATGCTATGGACATTTTCCAATGTAGACAGTGCTGATTGGGGAATTTTTAATAATCTTTAACTACACATACTTGCATGACTGTCAGATGCATAAATATTCTGTTCAGACTAGTAATAATCAATAGGAGCCCCATAGCTCAGTTTTAAGGACATTTCTATAGCGCCATCATTCCCCACTCCCACCAGTATATCACAACATTTCATTGAAGAATTGCAACTGCAGGAAAATATATTCACTTCTAACTTTTCAAAGAATTGTCGCAGTTTTGCTTAATTTTTTGTTCAACTCAAAATGAACTTGCTTAAGAAAATGCATCTGTGCTTTGGCATCTTTACTGGTACAAACTACATGCTTTAATTTTTTAAATGTTGTAGTTGAGCTTCGCAGAATAATGCATAAATATAGCAGGTTTTGAACCAAGTATAAGACAGGGTGGAATTTATCATTTTGATCCTGCAGTTTTACAGAAAATGTTCCTGCAGTCCTTCCAAATTTTACAGCTCTCTGAGTTAGGTCATCTGAAGGTGAAGTAGAAACTTCAGCATCTACAAATTCTGCTGATATTAATGTAAAAATTATTATGTTTGATTAAACATAAATGATTAATATGAATGGAATCCAGATGACCACAAGGGAGAATATCTTCATAAAACTGCAAATCATTCAAATAGAAGCTCATAAAAATGTTGTGGTCCTGTTACATTTCTAGAATTAATTATGGCTTTGCCTAATTAACCTAGAAACTGTGGAATCCAGGATTTGAATCCAACATTCCCTCTTGTAACTCATATTTCCTGACAGTTAGAACAATTAATCAGTGGCACAATTTGCCTCCAGAAGTTGTGAATGCTCCAACACTGGTAGTTTTTAAAAAGATGTTGGATAACCATTTGTCTCAGGTGGTGTAGGGTTTCCTGCCTAAACAGGGGGTTGGACTAGAAGACCTCCAAGATCCCTTCCAACTCTGTTATTCTATTCTATTCAATATTCCCCCGAAAGCTATACAGTAGATAATGGGTGGGCAAGAACTAGAAATGCCTTTTCACAACCTGGTTTCCACAGCTTTTCTGAATGATTATTGTTATAAATACTAGGGTGTCAGGCGCAATTAACCAGGAATGGGAATAAAGTAGAATTGTGTGAGCTCAACAATTCTAAACTGATGACATGTTTAACCCTTCCCCTCCAGCTCAGCCTGCTCATCTCCTACCCAGAGTGCATATATTGATGGGGCATACGCATTACGAACTTTGAAGAACAAATTTTGATGAAGAAATTGTGTGGATTTGTGAATTTCTTAAATGAACAATCGGTTGTGTTTACATTCGAGAGCAAACTGGACAAATTGCTCTCTACCAAAAACAAAGAAGTGAGAAACTTTTTAAAAAAGCTTAAGGATAATGCCCTACACAAAATTAGATGCTAAGCTCCCTAAAATACATACAATCAAGCAGTTCTTGAATTCCTTCTTACTGTTGCCAGTGTGCCAAAAAGCATATAGGTAATCCTTGCCTAATCACCGTAATGGCCTCCCTTTCTCTTCCCCTTTCCCCTTCTGTTGTGGTTCGCTGGCAGCCATTGCGGATGGCAGAGGTATTGGACAGTGAGGATGAAAGAGAACCAGTCAGGGAGTCTGGAGAGGACTCGGACAAGGGTCCTCCATCCAATGCAGGGATGCAGCCAGGACCCTCTGAGAATGGGATGCTGCCTTTGGAGCCTTTGGAGTCTGGCAGCAGCGAGGCAGAGGACCCAGGGGTGCCTGTTCCCAGTGCGTGTGTGTGCACAGAGCTGCAAGAAGGCAAGAGCAGCTGAAGCAGAAGGGGCAACTTGGGAGTAAGGCTGGGAGGTGATTGCCTCTCCCATAAGGGATAAAAGTCAGTCCTCAATGACGAAGAGCTTTGCAGGAAGCAAAGCAGTTCAGTAATCTCCAAGTCCTTCGTGAAGCTCTGTAGTCTGGTCGTTGTTGTTTTTAGGTTTTTGGGTTGTTTTATGATTAGACTTAATTGGATTTCTGTTTCTTGGCAGCATTCAACAGCACTGAAACGCATGCTCTTATGTGGAGGAACTGTGTCTAATGAGTTTTGGCTGGGAATGCAAGTAATTCCCAGCGTTGTTTTACTTTTAAATTCAGCTTGTGTTTTATTAAGTTTGATGAAGCCTGGGTCAGAACACCTTCCCTCTTTGCCTTCCCTTTTGTTTTTTACTACTTACGTACCTACCTACCTACCAATCTATCTATCTATCATCTCATCTCTCGCTCTCTGTATCATCTACACACACACACACACACACACACACACACACACACACATATGTGTGTGTGTGTGTGTGTGTATGCAGGGGTGGGCTGCTAACTAGTAGCTGATTTTATGGCTGGCTCAGTGAACAGGCAAATCCTACTCCGGCTGGTCCCACACGTCACACCCCACCCCTCCCAGAAGTCCCCACGCAGCACAATCTATATTGACTGTTTCCTAGTATGATTTGATTGCTTATTGTACCCTATGACTATTATTAAGTGTTGTACCTTATGATTCTTGACTCTTGGCGAATGTATCTTTTCTTTTATGTATATTGAGAGCATTTGCATCAAGACAAATTCCTTGTGTGTCCAATCAAACTTGGCCAATAAAGGAATTCTATTCTATTCTATTCTATTCTGTTCTGTTCTGTTCTGTTCTGTTCTGTTCTTGTTCTTGTTCTTGTTCTTGTTCCTGTTCCTGTTCCTGTTCTATTCTATTCTATTCTATTCTATTCTATTCTATTCTATTCTATT
>NW_020718588.1:0-18969 GCF_900518725.1 Notechis scutatus
GGATCAGGATACGTTTTAGGATGGGAGACTTCTCCTGTGGCCCCTGGACCTAAACCCAAGACAATGTTTCAGAGATTCCTTAGCTCAGGTGTTGTACAAAGAAAAACAGGGGCAGTTGGGCCTAAAGAAGGTGCATCCTGTAAAATGGCGTTTCCAGAACATTCCATCTCCGCAGTGGAAAGTTACTTCAAAAGCCCATTCCTACCTCTCCTGACTAACCTGCTTTCCAGTTCCGTTCTCCTGTGCAGGGCTACCAATCCAGCCGATCAGCTGGGACTCAGTGGGAGGCAGAGAAGAGATGGGGGCGAGGCCAGTCAGAGGCGGTATTTGCCAGTTCTCCGAACCACTTAAAATTTCCACTACCAGTTCTCCACAACTGGTCAAAACCTACTGAATTCCACCTCTGGATAAACCCCTCTTCCATGTGGCACAAAGCCACAAGTCTCGGCCTTCTTCTACTGCTTGTGCGAGAACCAGAGGGATTTGTGTGAATCTTAGGCTGACCTTCTTCTGATCCAACAGAGCTTTTCTTATCTCCTTCAAATGGAATTTGCAAAGGGATCCTATTCGCAGTTAGGAGCCATTATGAGACATAAAAATTGATTCCCAATCGATCAGTAATCTCTGTGGTTGGAGAGCAGAGCAGCTTCCATGGGTGCCTCTTCCTAGAAACCTAGAAGTACCCTCCCCACTTATTCAGCCCCTTCTTGGACCTGGATGAACATTATGCAGCATTGGAGGTTTGTGACCTGGTCAATGATGCGGCTGCCTTGAGACAGGATCCCTGCAACCTCCTCCTGGGAAGAGTCCCAAGGTCCCCTTTCTCTGGACATCTTCTCCAGCCCTTCACAGACAAGAAAAGCTTGGAGGAGGAGCAGAGAAATGCTTCAGGTACAAATTGTAGAGTGGAAAATTAAAGGGCCTGAAAATGGCTATTTTATTTCTCTGGTTGTTGAAAGAAAAAAAAATATACAATGGAAATTTCTTTACAAACTTAATTTTTTTTATTTACTTTTTTTTTTTTTTTTTGCTGTGAAATACATACAATTCCAAACTGAAATCCCAGACAGCTGTTCTGCTGAATTCTTTCTGCAAAGAGGTTTTTATCAGGAAATCAAGAAAGACTCATATAAGATGGATGAAGATTTCCCTCCTCAGCTGGTGGCTAGTCAAGCATGGCATTTCACATCATTCCGGCATTTTTAGGGAGAGGATCAGGCAACCAGGCTGGAGTTTGGTTCCCACAGCTTCCTCCTGACCTCTTTTCCTACATATTCTCTCAACACCCACCCACATGTTTAGCTGCTCTCAGTGGGAACAAGTGCGTCAATCGTTTTTTATAAGGTATCATGTTCAGTAGCTGTTGCTGAACAGCTGAATTCCTCTGAATTTTACAGCGGTCTCTTTAGCAATATTTATTGAGAGAATTCCAGTCGTTCAACAATTCCCCATTTTGAAACATAAAGATATCAATTTCTTTGACTCCTGCATACTATCAAAATGGAAATCAAATAAAAGAAACATTAACAATTCTTCCACTATCATAATGATGTTATATCTCATGTTTTTACATTTGTTCTGGCTGTGAGATGCTCCTTTGTGTTCAGCTCTGGCCTCAGAAGGATAATGTAGCACTTGGGGATGAAGATGCAGCCCAGCAGACCAGCACTGGAGGCCAGGATGGAGAAGACCTGCACAGCCACCATGTGTTTCCCTTTGGTGCTCAGGTAGGTGGGCACAAAAGTCACCCAGACACTGCAGAAGACCAGCATGCTGAAGGTGATCAACTTGGCTTCATTGAAGGCCCCAGGCAGATTCCTGGCCAGGAAAGCCACCGTGAAGCAGATGGTAGCCAGGAAGCCCATGTAGCTGAGGGTGACGTAGAACATGACAACGGCCCCTTGGTTGCATTGCAGGATGATCTCTCCAGGCTGGGAGAGGAGGTCAGAGTCAGGGAAGGGGGGAGAAACTCCCAGCCAGATGGAGCAGATGATAACTTGGACACCAGAAGAAGACAGGATGATGGAGTTGGCCAAGCTCTTCCCCAACCATCTCTTTGCTCCGTTTCCTGGTTTTGTGGCCAAGAAAGCCAGCACCACCATGATGGTTTTGGCCAAGAGAGAAGAAACGGCAACTGAGAAGATGATGCTGAAAACCGTTTGTCGGAGAAGGCAGGTGGCTTTCCTTGGTTGACCAATGAAGAGAGAAGAAGACAAGAAGCAAAGCAGGAGGGAGACCAGGAGGATGTAGGAGAGGTCCCGGTTGTTGGCTTTGACAAGGGGAGTTTCTCGGTATTTAATGAAGATGATTAAAACAAGGCCTGTGGTTAGGAACAAGAATAGGGCAAAAGAAACCAGGATGATGCCCAGAAGTTCTTCATAAGACAGGAAGGTTATCACTTTGGGGATACATTGGACTCTTTCTTTATTTGGGTATTTATCATCCAGACATTTGGTGCATTTTTCTGTGTCTGAGGGGAAAAAAAACCATATTTCTTTGGAAACAAGTGATTATCAGGAGCATTTTCTGGGATGGATTTCTTAATATCTCCAGAGACAGAAAGTAAGTGTATCACTTGTTAAAAAATATAGCTATGCTATATTTTTGACAGGCTATGAAATTGAGGGAAGGCTTAGGACTTGAAATATTTCTTTTCAAATGTTCAGAATATTGATAGGAACCTCCATTACTAAAGGTAAATAATGAATCAATTAATCTTTCTAGAGAAACTTATCTGTCAGGTGGCAATTCTTGTCATACTTGCCTGAGAAAATGCTGGTGGATCAAGTGACTGCTGCAAATAATTTGAAATGGCCATTGGACCAGTGGTGATATGGGTGCAGCCAGAAACAGGCATAACTGTCCATGCCACAACATTGTGCATCTCGTATATCAGCAATATCTTTTCAGTGTTCCTCAAAGGGAACCCATGTAGACTGCATTGCAATTCTACTTTCAGGTGGTGGACCTAAAACCATTCCTCACATTTCAAGGAACTCAGGTGTTCCTGGAGAAGTCAATGTGGAAGGAAGGACACATCCAAGATAAAAAGAAGAAATATTTTATCTGGCAGTAGTAAAACTTGCCCAATCTGCCACAGCCACCTCTCTCTATCCAGCCCTTCCTTCACAGTCTTTTTGTTCTTTTGTTTAGATAAGAAACGGGGCATTTTGGAAATAAAGAAGAAACCAATTCAGCTTCAAAGTGTTTTTTAATTTGCACTTTCATGACAATGCTCTGGATGGATCCAGTTCCACCAGGCCTCCCATTTTCCTCTGGTGTCACCCACCTTTCTGAGTGGAGGAGGTCCCCTCCGGACAAGGAACGCAGTCGTAGCAGCAAATTGGCTCTCCTTCTCGAGCCCTCTTGACAAATCCAGGATGACAACTTTCCACACATTCAGATTGAGGAAATGACTGAGCAGAAAAAAAATAGGATTGCCAAAGGAAATTTGTTAGGACTCTCCGTCCATGGAAAATGGAGGTAAAAATGGATATTAGACAAGATATTAGATATTAGCCTCTGTTCTTCACTTAAGTAAATACAAAATCTCTCACTATTTCCAAATGGTTGGAGATATAACTTCTGGAAGATTCTTCTTTTAGTTCCTCTCTTTTCCTTTTGGCATCTCACATTGCCAAAAAAAAAAAAAAGGACTTTATTAAATAGAAAAGTCTGGAGAGATGGAACTAGTGGTGGGATTGTACTGGTTCTGGCTATTCTATAGAACCAGTTGTTATGATTCTGCGCAGTTCAGAGAACTGGCAAATTGCACCACTGACTGGCCCCGCCCCTCTCTGCCCGCCCCTCCCCTCTGCTCCCAGTCAGTCCTTATCGTGCATGTGCGGCATTGCCTGCAGCCTGCTTTTGCCCACTCGCCAGGCCAGCCATTGCTGCATGCCTTCCGCTGTGGCCCTACCTGATCTCCCTGGGTGAGTGAGGCTCTGCAAGCTCTGGGGCCCAGTCACCTACCTGCCACTGCCGGTCACCTTTACCCCCCCACCCCACTTGCCTTTTGCTGCCACCACCCGCCGCCCTCACCCCCAGCAGGTAAGGCCCAGTATCTGTGGTGAATCCAGGCGAGAGGCGAGATGCAGACTGGTGGGGACCCAAGCTACATTTCGCTGTACTGGAAGACATGTGGAGTCTCGTGTCCTCCTACTGCTGGGAGAGCAAGAGAGTCTTTCCCGGCACAGCTCAGGGCGGCAGAGAGAAACAGGATCCAAGCAGGCTGCTTCTCTGCCACACAGAGCCACCCGTTTCCCCATTGGAGAGGAAGTTGCAAACTTTTCATTGTGCTGGGAAAGGCTCTCTTGCTTTACCAGCAGCAGGAGAACATGAGCCTCTCCACATGGGATTACCTGGGATTCACGCAGCTGCTGGACCCTGCCAGCAGTGAGGCAGAAGTGTGGGGGAGGGAGATCAGGGAGCATGGCCCATTTGCCTACCATCCCTTTCCTCTCCCGCCCGCAGCCCCATTGTTGGACCCAGAATAATCACCCCTGGTTGGCCCTGCCACATTCACCCGGTTGCACCCATGTAGGCAACAGGCATTGTAATTTTGAAGTTGAGGGAGAATTTGGGGAAGGAGTTGGAGGGTCCTGCAGTGGATGGTACAGGAGTGCCATTGAGAAGCAGGGAAGTGGCCTTCCAGTGGTCCAACCTGGTGTTCAGGCTGGAGGTGGGCCACGGGAAGTCAGACCACCGAGGGAAAGGGGGATTGCCAGGGGGAGCTGCCCTCTCCTAGCAGAATTGGGACTATTGGGGTAGTCCTAGGAATTGGGTGAGTCGAGCCGCAGCTCCTTGCCTTCTTAGCTCAGGGAATGGCCGCTTTCTGCAGGAGGAAGACTGCAGAGGGGGCAGGTCTAACTGAGCATCTCCCCCGGTGTCTTCGCCGGATTATTTGGACACATACAAGCGAGCGCAGTTAAAGGCACTGCTGTTGCATGTGAGCTCAGGCCTCAATCCGTGGCTCTGTAAAGCCAACACCAAAGAAGTGGTCTATCAGGTGAACCTGTGATGAAATTCTCACTCGGATCTCGGCCGCTCCAAGCCGTCCGACCTCAAAGCCCCTCAGGAGCCGCCATTCCCAGGCTTCTCCTCACCTGTGCTTGGTCGCCCCCTCTTCACCTTGATGAAGCAGATGGCCCTGCCCCTCACCCTCCCCTCCCTCACCTGGCCTAAGAAGGTGAGGGTGATGGTGGGGGATAGCGAAGCAGCCGGGTCCCTATCTTCCCGATTCTCTCTCCCACTCTGTGTTTGTGTGTCTCCCTGAAAGCTGCAGCATGGCCAAGCCAGCAAAGCTCTCCTTGGCGCTATTCGTTACATCTTTCATTTCTTCTTTTTGGAATCCAGACTGGCTGAACAATTGTCAGACCGCAGTGGAAGCGACTCTCCTCCTCCCTCTCCTCCTCCTCTCATAACCGGCGGTTGTGGCAGGGCTGGGAGAGTGGACGTGCATGGGGAGATGCTCCTCAAGCAAATGCCAAAGCACAGCAAAACCGAGTATGGGGCGTGTGGCTGCTCACTTGAGGAGTGAGCATCTCCCCACACAACTGCACCCTCCTGATCCATCCACAGCTGCCGGGTGCGAGAGGAGGAGGAGGAGGAGGAGGAGAAGGAGGAGGAGGAGGAGGAGGGTCGCCCGAATGGATGCTTCTGCCGCGGTCTGGCAATCGTTGTTCAGCCAGTCTGGATTTGAAAAAGAAGAAATGAAAGAAGTAGCGAAGAGCACCAAGTAGAGCTTGCTGGCTTGGCCCAGCCACAGCTTTCAGGGAGACACACACACATTCACAGATATACACACACACACAAACAGAGTGGGGGAGAGAGAGGGGAAGATAGGGACCTGGCCACTTCACTATCCCCCACTGTCACCCTTATCTTTTCGCACTGCGTTTAGTATCTCCTTCAAACTGGTGAGAAACCCACAAGGGCTGGGGAATGTGTCACTAAGAGCTTCAGGTTTGTTTGCTCCTTGTGCCCAAAATAGCAAAGAACAAGGGAATTCAGATGAATTTGAATCATGATTGGGTAGAGGTCCTTTTGGTCCCATTGGGAGAGAAGCTTCGTCCTGCTTGGGGAAAAGTGTCCCCTGAAAGGGGAGGTTCATAGTTGGGGAGGTTCTTCAAGAGACCAGACCTGGTCAGATTTATCCATGCTTCTCTTTTACACACACACACACACACACACACACACACACACACAGTGGAGGGGGGGGAGTTAGAGAAAGAGAGAGAGAGAGATACAGAGAGGGGAAAAGAGAGAGAAAAAGAGAGGGAAAGAGTGAAATACAGGGAATGAGAGAAGAGGAAGAGAGAGAGAAGAGAGGAAGAGAAAGAAAAGAGAGAAAGGAAGCAAAAAGAAGAAAAGGGATAGACAAAGAAACGGAGAGATGGAAGGAAGGGACAAAGAAAGAAAAAGAAAGGAAGAGACGGAGGGAGGAGAAAGTGCATGAGATATATGAATGGATAGATAAATGCATGGAAGAAGGGAGAGAGAAAAAAGGAGAGGAAGGAAGGACACAAACCCTGGCTTCAGAAGACTCTTTGAAGCAACACAACAATCTAGGGCTGGCCTGCAAGCGATCTTGGAGGTCATCTAGTCCAACCCCCTGCTCCAGCAGGAGATCCTTACAGAATTAAAGAATAGCAGGGTCAGAAGGCTTTTTGTGTGTGTGTGTGTGTGTGTGTGTGTTTATGGTTGTCAAAACTCCAAAAACAGGTCAAGCAGCTCTGGGGAGATCAGTCATAAATTAGAACACTTGCTAAGCAACTGGCCATTAAGCAAGGACCATTTGTATTTGGTTTGCCAGTCACTTGACCACCAAGCCAGGCCCACAAATTAAGCCACACCCACAGAACCGGTTGTTACAAAATTTGAATCCCACCCCTGGATGGAACTGAGAAAAGATTTCAGCATTAAGTGATAACCAGTCGGTTCCTTCTCATGACCCCATTAACACGCATTTCTCCCCTCTTCTTACACCCATAATTTTAACGTGTGATATCAGAACAATCTTGATAATTTCACATGAACTGAAAGCCTTGGAGCTGCTTCCTAGGAGCAGAAGGCCCATTGCTCCGTCCCAGGGAGGGTGAAAGGGAGGCATGGAGAGCTCTGGCCAGGTCTGGCCTCCTTAAGAGCCTCCCAGATTATGGACCTGCCCCTTCAGGGGACACTTTTCCCCAAGCAGGATGAGAGGAAGCTTCTTTCCCCCAATGGGGCCAAAAGGATCTCCGTCCACTCATGACTCAATCCCATCCGATACAGTCCAAGCCTGGATTCAGGCCCCAGTCAGCAGAATTGCCACCTTCGTTGCTCTTCTGGGCACAAGGAGCAAACAACCAGTAGCTACTAGCGACACATTTCTCAGCCCTTGTGGGTTTCCCACCCGTTTGATGGAGACCCTTAATTGTACGTGGTCCACAAAATGGAACAATATCGAAGCCTCCTAAGCAGCCTAAGGAAAAAATCCAGTTTCTCCTGCCCAGATTCAATTCTCACTGAAGGTCAACCATCTTTCGGGAATAGCATCAGCCCTCTTGAAATGGGACCTCAGGCTTTGGAAAACAGAGGAAAGACAGCAAAACTTTCTCCTACCTTGTTGAGCACCTTTAGCCGTGAAAGAGCATCTTGGTTGATAGAAAGTCTGTTTCTTTTAAAATATACCACAGTCTCTTCCCTGGCATCATCCCTGGGAAGAACCAAGAAGCCCGAAATGAAAAGATCTGCTGCTACCTTTCCATTTGGGTCCATGTAGAGTTTAAGGTCTGAAATATTGACAAATTCATTCTTCTCCAGGAAAGGATGGAACTAGAATGGGAACATGCAGCAATTTTAAAAGCAGAAAAGTTTGTTTATTATCCCAGATGCTTTTTCACATTTGAATCTTTCTTCTGTGGTTGTCTAATTTACAGACATGCTTCATTAGGAAAATAGGTGTTATCACTATCTTACAAGTGAACGAAAAAAGTTCACAAAAATTTGTCAATCATATCCCGACAATATAGTTTTTGACAAAATATAGTTGAACAACAGAAAAAAGGAGATTTATGAACTCCCTGAAAGCAACAGGTTGCTTATCAGAAACACGGATTTCTGAAGAAGAAAATTGTCAGGGTAATCCTCTCCCAGGAGGCCCAGACAGGAAACCTGAGCTAGGCCCACTTCGCTGTAATGCTGCACTGACAGGATTTGGGGAGTCAGAAAGTACAAATCTCCCACCGACCCCTTTTTTATGCAGCTGTAGGTTTCCTCCTCTTATCTGGTTCTTCCCCAGGCAGAATCTCTCCTCCACCCCCCAAAAGGCATTCCCTCCTATCACTGCCCTTTCTAAATGGATTGTAGGAAAGGTGGGGATATAACTATGTGCTCTATGCAAGTCATCCTCACATATTATTTCATTTCCTAAATACATTATGGAAATACTGCTGATATAACTTGATTTCAGGAAAGAGTAATAAACAATTTTGTGATGTGATCAGAAACCCAGTTAAGTGAGGGGTGGATGGTATGATAATTAAGTGGATAAAAACTGATTCAAAAATGGTACTCAAATAATCTTTAGTTTTTTTAATCTTTGTCATGAAAGTGGGAAGATACAACATTTTGTCGTTAAGTCATCAATTTTTCTATGTTGTCATTAATATAATAGGGTTGATAAATCGCTATTATACAAGATTTATAACAATTCTCAGGCAAATATACTTTTATGTTTTTTAAACATTACCAACTTTCTGGAAAAATATTTGTGATTTCCTCCTAGAAACAACTGTATGACTCAAAAGCAGTAGAAAACTATCTGGGTTTTAGGATTTGATAAATTATAGTATCTCATATAAGAACATTAATGATGCACTGGATGAAGGATTGTGCCAAGCTTGATAAGCAAGTAAGAGAGCCAGTTTGGTCTACTGGTGAAGCCCCCGAAGTAGAAAGCAAGACACTGTGAGTTCAAGTCCGGCCTTGGTCATGAAGCAGACTGGGGGATTTGGGGCCAGTCTCTCAGCCCAACTCAATTCACAAGGTTGTTGTTGTGGGGAAAATGAACACACAACTACTCATTGGAACTCAGCCCCCGTGGCTTCTGCAGGGAAGGGCTTTTAAGGATGGGGGATGAATTAGTGCACTTAGTGAACTCAAACAAGGTCTCAAAGATCTGGAAATCCAACAAGATGGGGCTGCTCTTCCCAAGAATGTTTATTTGAGCAGCCTTTAGAGCAACAAGATATTTACATTGAATAACCCTACCAAAGGTCCAAAGGGAATTAACCTCCGAGAGCTGCAACGGAGTTCCCAGAGCTGTTTCAGGGGGCCGATACAAAGAAAGAGCGCCTGAGCTGAGACTGGGCCCCTGAGGACAAGGGGCCACTCGAACTGCAGCTCATGCAGAGGTGGTATTCAACCGGTTCTCACCAGCTCAGGTGAACTGGTGGTGACCCCTGGTTGGCCACGCCCCCAAACCGGGTTGCCCGCTTTTCCCAGTCGCTCTCCTAGCTTTCCCTACCACATGGTGGCTGTGGCGCAGATCGGGCAGATGTCCCAGAGCTGTTGCACATGTGCACTGTGTGTGCAGCAGTGCATGCAGGGTTGCCATCTGACCATTTTTCCGGCAAAATTCGAGAAATCTGGCCGTATAGAAGTCTGCTTGCCCGTGAAAAAAATGATGCCTCCGGCCAAATATATTTGGCTGGAAATTTGGCTGTATGGAAGTTGCTTGGCCGTGAAATCGAAATTTTGGCCGAATACCGGTTTTCAGTTCTGCCCCCACCAGCCCCAATTTGGGGCTAAATGGCGGGTCTGACCTCGTCCCCGGGGGAGGGAATCTCGCAGCAGCCTATGGGCGAGGGAAGTCCGTCCTCAGCAGCGGCAGCGCCAGTCAGCGGCCTGAGGGAGAAAGGAACGCGGGGTGGGGAGAAAGCTCACCTCAGCGGCTCCGCCACGAAGCGCCTCTTTCCGGCGCGCCTCACCTCGCTGCCCGTTATATTTGCGCTTTGTGAAGGAATCCTAAGGGACTCCTTAAAATACCCCTCCCAAAAATAATAATAATGATAAAAATAAATAAATCATGCGCTTTGGTGCCTTGGCTTGCTTGCCCCTTGGCCAAGGACCACGCCCGGTCCAGAGCGGCGTCCGAGAGGGAGATTCCTGCCCAATTAAGTGCGCCCGACCCTCCGTGCAAAAGCAAAAAATAGACCACTCCGCCTCTTGCCGGAGCCCAGGCAGGTCCCTATTGGAATAAACTCGCAAGATTTCGGGTTTTGTTTTTTTTCTCACCCTCTGCATGTATATATCCGGACCTAGACTGTGTTGTTTCCCTGTGTCATATAATCTATAAATGTGGGTATACGCATAATTTTGTATTTTTATTTATTACTTTATTTTAGTGGTACTACCTGATATAAGCCATGAAATAAGACTTTAGGGTATAGCGTTTTGCTTATCTTGAGTTTATCAAGAGTTTTAATTTGTATGAAGGGTCTTTATTTGCATTTCAATTTATATTTTGTACCAAATGGTACAAAGCTATGTTTGGTTGGTCTATCTAGGCTGTGATGTTTCTCCATGTCATATAATATATGTGGGTATACGCATAACTTTATATTTATTTTATCATCTTTAACGCATGTGGGAGAAAGGAAGAAATCTTGGTCGCCTTATTTGGAGAGGCGCCCTTTTCCCCCTTGGCTGGAACCTCGGCGGCTTTTTCTCCCTCTCTTGTCTCTTGCTCTATTCTCCTCTCCCGGTGGTTTCGGGTGGCAACTGCCTTCGCCTCTGCCCAGCGCCTTTCATCATGCACCCTCCTCCCCCGGCTGACAGCTCCGCGACGCCATGGCCCTGGCGCCCCTCCGGCGCCCCTCCGGCACCCCGGACAAGCGCAGGGCTGCTTTCAGGGGCTCCCACGAGGGGTCTGGATCGGGATCTGAGCCCCTTCATTCCACCCCACTCCAGCTTTCAGCTCACATGGCTCGCTCTCGCTCCCTTTCCCCTCTGCCCGGAGCTGCACCTCGGATGCGCCCCGCGAGAAGCCCCCACCCCAACCTTCGTGCAAGGAGCGCCGCTTGGGGAATGAGAGAGAACGAGCCAGTGAGGAGGAGGAGGAGAGGCAGGCGCGAAGCAGAGCGCGGGAGCAGGAGGTGCCGGAGGAGATGGGTGAGTGCTGCACGTGATCCTGAGCCCCCTGGTTGACTATTTTTTATGATTTGATTATTTAAAAACAGTTAAAAAAACAAAAAACAATATATCCTCATGTTATATTGCATAAAAAAATTTGGCCCGAAAATTTGGCCATGAGAGAAAATAATTGGCCAAATTTTGCCGTATTTTGACTTGAGTTTGGCTGCAGAACCAAGCTGCGATCTGGCAACACTGTGCCTGCCTGCCCGCCCTCCCGGATCATGTTTTCTTACTTCTCCCGGCGGAGGCGCCTCCTCCAGTCCAGCCCGGCCCGGCCAGCCAGCCAGCAGGGGAGTGGGTGGATGACCTGGGGCTTCTCGCCCCCCTTGTCGCAATATGCCTGCAGGAGCCCCTCAGGCCAGCTGAGCCGGGAGCCGTCATTCCCAGGCTTCTACTCTCCCGTGCTTGGTCAACGCCTCTTCACCTTGCCTGAAGAAGCTGGCTCTTCCCCTCACCCTCCCCTCCCTAGCCTGGCCTGAGAAGGGAAAGGGGATGGTGGGGGATAGCGAAGAGGCCGGGTCCCTATCTTCCCCTCTCTCTCCCCCACTCTCTGTGTCTGTGTGTGTGTGTGTGAGACAGAGAGAGAGAGAGAACAGGGGGGGGGGGCAAGAAAAGAAAGAAAGAAAGAGCAAGAAAGAAAGAGGGAGAGAAAGAGATAGAAAAAAGAAAGAGAAAGAGAAAGAAAGAGCAGGAGAATGGAGAAAGTGAATGAGATATATGGATGGATAGATAAATACATGGAAGGAGGGAGGGAGAAAAAAAGGAGAGGAAGGAAGGACACAAACCCTGGCTTCAGAAGACTCTTGGAAGCAGCACAGCAATCTCAGGCTGGCATGCAAGGAATCTCGGAGGTCTTCTAATCCAACCCCCTGCTCCAGGAGGAGATCCTTACAGAATCAAAGAATAGCAGGGTTAGAAAGCTCTCTCTCTCTCTCTCTGTGTGTGTTTGTGTGTTTGTCTTTATGGTTGTCAAAACTCCAAAAACAGGACAAGTAGCTCTGGGGAGATCAGTCATAAATTAGAACACTTGCTGAGCAACCGGCCATTAAGAGAGGACCAATTGTATTTGGTTTGCCAGTCACATGGCCACCTGGCCAAACCCACTCAGTCACATGGCCACCAAGCCACGCCTACAAATTGAAGCCATGCCCACAGAACCAGTAGTAAAAAAAATTGAATCCCACCAGTGAGTTCACAGCCTGCTATGCGGTATCTCCTATCAGGACTCAGGGATTCACTTTGTGACACCGCTACTAATAAAATATCCGGGAAATTCGGAACTCTTTTACGTGCAACTGCAGTTATCAGATCAGTAGGAAGGAGTTTCTCTGAATGGGGCCAAATTCTGTTCTGCTGTAATGCATAATTATGTATTTATTTATTTAGCACATTTTAGCACATATTCGCACATGACTCAGCATTAGGCAGACTCTAACTGCCCATTGACTGTCGTTTATTTTTATTTTTCTCCATTATTATTATTATTAATTGTAATGCTGGTCTCTGACTGTACTAAAAGTGGACTGGATGAAGGAGGAAGCTGTGTTGGAGACATTTGCCATCTTGAGTTATTTGTAAATAAATACATGTTTATGAAAACAATCTCAAAATCGTACTTGACTGCAACCTGAAACTGAGTCTTGAGAGAAGACAAGGAGGAGATTATGAGAGCAGCTTCTCCAACTTACAAAATCTCTCAGTTGAACAAGGGAGGATTCAACACTCTTCCAATGACGGGAAAAGGTGTTGGGAGTTAAAACCCTTCTCATTTCTAGGAAAATGAAATAGTTTAGGATATACTAAAAAGGGAGAATATATTTCCCCTAAAAAGAAAAGTAGAAACTCAGAGAGGCTGAAACTCAGCCCCCCTCCCACCTTGGCTAATGGGGAATTACTCTGGCCTAGGCCACTCTATTTTACATAACAAAGATCTACTCCAGGTAAAGCTATAATAGGAATTGCCCAAAGCCCTTTCATTACATCACCATCCAGCCAGGCTCAACCAAGCCTGGGACTCAGGACAGCCTACAGAGTTGCCCCTGCATGTCCCCATGGGAGTCTGACAACCGATCAGAATACAAGCTCAAATTCAAATCCCAACAGAGGGCATAAAACAATTGCACTCTCGGCATCTCAGCCCTTCTTTCCTCAACCAAGGCATGTGCTCCTGTCCACCATTAAACCATCTTCCAAGCAGTCACCATGTTTCCAGCATCTTTCTTCTCCACTTGGAACCGAACCCAGAAGGAGATTAATTCCAACAGAGGCTAGACAGAAACTTCAGATCTGCTCCCTGTTATTCTGGAGCGTCAGACAGGAGCAATTAGATGGTGCAAATCTCTTGACCTTTTGCAGCACAAGAAGGTTGAGATGTTCCCCTCCTTCTCCTTTGGGTTCCTTCTCCAAAGGATATCAGATTAATGGATCCCTATCGGGACCCCCATACCTGCCATGGCTGCAACCTCGGAGCCCCCAATCTCTTTTCTCCCTCCTTCCTTCCCCTCCTCGATCTGGAGGAATAAGCGGCATTCATGGCCTGGGCCAGAGTCTGAATGATACGGTACCATTGGCGGTTAGTAAAGATCCGTCTTCTGTTCCTTTTCGCCTGGGTCTCCAGTGGGGCTTTCTGGGTGCATCTTCTGCGGCCTTTGACAGAAAAGACGTGCTTGGAAAGGGAACAGCGGAAATAATGATCTTGAAACGGATCTTCCACAAAGAAATGGGGTTCAAAGGCAGCATCTGTTGGCCTTTTGTTTCTCAGATAACCAAAATTCCAAATACTATGGATGTATTTGAGAAATATGTGCTTCTTTATTGTATACACTGCAAAATTTGTGAGGATCCAGACTTTCCCTTCAATGGGTCCTGGCAAATGCGTAAGTGCTTCATGGAAAGGAAAAATTCTGTCCCAGATGGGAAAAAATTCCATAAAGTGAACAAAGACATTGACTTGTCTCCACTTAGAGAGGGCCTCCCTGAGGGATGCTGTATGCCCAGTTGTTGTGAATCGTTGTGATATAACCACACAAATTCCATTCCTGACAAGCATCGGAGGGAAAGTCCTCATGAAATTCTCTCCATTCTCTGTGTCTGAAGCAAAGAGACCAATCAGGGTCCACCTGAAATAGAGGAGCAGTTGGATGATTGCTGGGTATTGGAATCCTTCTTTGGGGAGCATCTGATGGAAAAAGGGGAATCTCCTTTTATCACTCAGAGCCTCTGAAGGAATTCTAGCATTGATCTGAAAAAGTAATGAAGAATAATATGTTATAATGTGGTCCAGATCAACTCCAAAATATTAGTTATTGACAAACCCAATTTTGTTCTGATGAACATATTAGAATAGTTTGTTCCTTAGTCATGGTTTAAATATTCAAGACAGTTAAAATATTTAACAAGATTGTATATAAAAATGGAACGCAAAATCATATTAAATAAAAAATAATTAAAAATGCAAGGTGAATTTCTGTGTCACCCCTACAATTCCAACTATTAGATTCAAATTAGCAGATGTCAGATACAATGTTTGGATCTAAGATATAGGGCAGTTTTATATGCTATTTCTGAGTACTGAAACCTCTTTCTCAGCTTCTATATCCCAAATTCTTTGTGGAACAATTTTTCAGCTTCTTCTCCAGATGTACAAGAGACTAAGAGACCGCAACTCCTAACACAAATTGTCATTTGTACAATCCAATAAGACTTTAATTGAAATTTTGCCTGTTTTGGGACTCGCTTTAATTTTAAACCAATAATTATATACCCTGAATTTATACAAAGTAGAAATGTTATAAATTCATAACTTACTGTATCTCTGAGGGCAGGAGCTGAACTCCTTTTATCCATCCCAAAGATACTCTTCAGATCCTGTGATCTCAATAATTTTTTATACATAGACAGGACTCTTGCCAACTTGATTCCAATTGGATAAGGCAGATATTATTGATATGTGAAAATGAACATGCTAATGGAGGACCTCAAAACCTGGATAGTTTTTCAATAGTAGAATATTCAGTAGAATATCCTCTATAGGGACCTTATGGCTCTTCAGGCCTTAAATGGTCAATTTGAAGATGAACATAATCGACTAAAACATAGGTTATATGTTCCCTAATATTCTGAAAAACAGCTCTTGAATTCTATGAGGATATTGGATCTGTTGTTCATCCCCACCACCCTGCTTACCATAGATAGAGAAAAACACACACAAACCTGTGGAACGTTGTAGGTGCCTACAAACATTGATATCTGGATGGAGATGTCCCTGGCAGCTGCATCAATCAGAGCCAGGAGGTTGTCCTTCCTCCCACAGCCGTAGTTGGGGACATTGGCTTCTCCAGTGGAAAGAATGTCCAGCAAGGCATCTGAAGTGTGTAAAGTGCTCAAATGGTTTTCATGGATGTTGTAACCAAGTGTGAGATTGTGCAGGAGCTGGGAATTCTTGCTGACCATTTGAATAGCAAAAATTGATTTTAGGATATTTGTTAGAGCAGAACTCTTCCTATTGTAAAAACAATATTCATGTTATTATATTCAATAGCAACAACAAATATTTTTAAAATATATAATCCTTCACAAACCTACTAAGCCTTAGGCCAACATTGATCCAAATAAAATGATCAATTATGCAAATGAGAGAGGCAACTACAATTGTTTCAATTGTTACTTAAACAAAGGTCATTATTCAAGTGATGAACTCAGGAATGAACCAAGAAAGGAAAATCATCTGGATTTCATTCAGGTTCTTTTAAAACTCCATCTTTGGATTTTACTCTCTTCCACAAAGTAAAGCAAAAGACGGAAGCCATGGAAATAAAAATCATTCAGGAAATTAGACAGGTCCTGAGGTACAAAAATAAGTGAAATAATAAGAAAAGGAGAGTGTTAGAATTGCACATGGAGGGAGTGCAACTCCATCACCCTGCATGACTTACGAAGGAGAAGGTATAGAAGGAGGGCCGTTGAAGGGCAACATTATAGGTGATATTTGTGTTTCAGATGTGACCACACCAATGAGATGGTCTCCAGGCCTGTAAAAGCTCCATGGATTGTACCCATCCTGGTGCTCCAAACTCAATGGGCATTTCCTTCTCAGCTTCCCACAGACTGATGGGGACACCAGCAGCAGCAGAAGCAGAAGCAGGAGGTCCATCATTCATGGCATTAATCAATCCACTTCCTGTTTCTAACACAAACAACAGGAACAGTTGGAAAAATTCAAAGACTCTGAGAAGTGCCAGTGGCTTTCCTGATCTAAACAGAGAATCACTCAGTTTCATCTGCAAAGGAGAGAAAGGTGCAATCAAGAGCAGAGCCTGTACCTGTCCCAAAACTTGGTCCCAGAGAGCTTCACCCAAGGAATTTATCCTTTTCTGATACAAGATCCTTTGCATGTGGCTTCAGTCTAACGCCTGCATCAAAGTCAAAAACTGGAGATATAGCATCACAAGTCTCAAAGGCCCAGATGGTCATAATTACAGCAAGAAGCAACTTCTCCTCTTGGGATCCTGAACTTTTTCTGGGCTCCATCTGCAGAGGAGAGGCTGGAATAAAACATGTTAGTAAAAATTATAGATACACCCCTGGGATCATTGTTCTGTTGTGGTTGTGGTCCTTCCTTCCTGTCAGGGCAAGTCCAGAAAGTGATGCTGGGGAAGAGAGTTCAGCACCCAGGAAAATGACTTCTGCTGTCCTTCAACATGGCCTCTTGTCTCCAGAGATTGCTGGGGAAAGTCATTCAGAGCTGTGGAGTTTGGTGCCATTTCTAAGTTAATGCCATTTAACTCTAGTGTTGCCTGTCTTCTAATCACAATCGGCACCCTTGATCTCTGCCCAAGGTTAAGAGTATTTGGAATTTTGTTCTATGTCATAATCCTATATATTGATATTAATTGCAGTCGGTTTTAAAATTGCTTGTGCCTGAAGTGAAATTTCATTTCCCATCTGTCAGTGTGTGCTCCCTTCAAGATCCAAGAAAGAAATACTCAGACTCCATGGATTAGAGCAAAGTTATCCTTTTACTGGAAATCAAAGTGGAAGCTACAGATTGAATTCCGAATCTGAGGAATTGGCGCGCAGATCACATATACAAAGGGATGGAATTGTTCCCACCCCCCAAAGTCCAAATGACTCTTCCAATTAAAAGTTCTGAATATGATCATGTGGGCATCTTCAGGTGGTGATGAGGCCTCTGTCTGTTGACCTTGACATATTTTGATAAAACTTCGCAGCTGCGCAAAAGGGGATAGAAGCTAGCAAGGAAATGGAAAGTTAAAGACAAGAATTCACACACACCCTCCCCTTGCTTACCCACAGTAAAGGAATGCAAAACACCTCCACTTCTCTTCCCCTCCAAGTCCCCCCTCCCCCCCGTTGCTAATGACAGCCGAAAGAAATAAGCATGGCAGCAGAGAAGATGCAGCAGATAGGATGCAGAAGATAGAAGATGTAGAAGATATCTTGAGGCTGACACCATCTTTTCTAGCAATATTAATTTTGGGATAAGAGCTCATTAAGAAGCAGGAAAGTGACAACTTGTGGACTAGATCATTGGGTAAATAGAGAGAAAGTTATAGAATAGATGGAAATTTTTATTTTTATTTTCTTGTCATTCCTGTGTTATCTTACAATGTTCCTATAATACACCAAGATTCTTTATATTGTGATGTTTCTTAGTTTTTTAAATAAAGAATGGACTGTAAAGTCTGCAGCTGAGATCTATCAATCCAAATCTATCTGTCTGTCCATCCGTCCATCCATCCATCTATCCATCCATTAAATTTACTGGCCACCCATCTTATCACAGGGAAACCCTACAAAGATGGCGGTGATGCCCACAGTGTGGTGGATGGTGCAACCTGATTTCTAGTGCCATGATTTCTGGAGATCTGGTGGCTCTTCCTCTGTTGTGGGGATCTTCTATTGGGGGGGGAGGGACCCCTCTGACCTTCCCAATTTCTGGGGCCGAGACTTTCTATACCAAAAATGGTGCTGTTGGAACTCCTTTGTTCCAGGTTTAGTTGCATCCGTTGTTCAGGGAGGATGTTTCTTCACTGGGGGGGACATTAACATGGACTTCTTGGCCCAGAAGGGGAACCAGGGGGCTGAGTGGGAGGGGGAACTGAAGGGACAGGCAGGCCCACCCTGGCAGGGAGGAGCAGAGGAAGGCCCGTATCCCAGGTCCACCGCTTGGAAGTTCTCCCCCTGAACCTCCCTCAGATTCTGCTCTCAGGGCCTGTGGACCAGATCCTGGGTGGCTCCGGGTTCAAGCTGTGGCTTTTCAGGGCCAGGTTGATGTGCAACGAGACTCTCTTCTCCTCCAGGAGGTTCACAGCCGTGTCTGACCTAAGCCGGATCAGGCCCAGAGGGAAGCCCCTCCTGGGTCAGAAATGAGCCCACCCCAACTTCTGGGTTTGTCCCAGGGAGACCCCAAAAGAGGGAGAAGATGGGCTGTGGTCATCCAGGGTTTCTCACAGGCCCTGAGGAGGCTCCATGTGGACCTCTTGGCTTCTCTCTGGGGGGCTTCGAGGACCCCGGCCTGGTCAAGCGTGTTGTGTGAACGGGGTCCTCGCCAGAAGAAAAGGGTACCCAACACAGGGAGTCCTTGACTTATGACCACAAATCAGCCCAACATTTCTGTCGTTAAGGGAGACATCTGCCAAGTGAGTTTTGCCCCTTTTTATGACCTTTCCTGCCACAGTCAATAAGTGAATCATTGCGTTTAATAAGTTAAGAACCCAGTTGTTAAGTGAATCTGACTTTGCTTGTCAGAAGGTCGCAAAATGGGACCAC
>NW_020718589.1:0-18967 GCF_900518725.1 Notechis scutatus
AGGTAAATGTGTGAGATAAGTTTTCTAGTTAACACGCAGTAAAAATACAGATACGCTTGTGCTATCAAAATTATAATTTATTCCATTTAAGAATTATAGCATAGTCAAATTAAACGGTCCATTAGTCATATATCAATTTCAGTCAAGTCTTGTCGAGGATAGTCTAATTGCAAAGTCCGTGTGGAATAGCCAGTGTCAGTACACATATAATAAATCTGTCCAAAACTTATCTTCTCTCCGTTGAGAAATATCTTCAAAGTAATCCAACACTTCTTCTCCTCCCCGATCCAGCAAGAATGCAGTCTTCAATAAGCCAGCCAGTAAGAGCCAGAGAGTGCCTTGCTGCTTATATAGTACTTTTACAGCTGCACCCTTAATTACATTCCTTTAGCTTAAAGTCACATACACTTTATCTGACAAACCATGATTCATCATTTTATTATCTTTACCCAAAACAGTTAGGGTAAAACAATGTTATCCCTAACAGATACTTCCAATTTTACGCAGGAGAAAACCCGAATAATCAAAGATCCACATACAAATACCTGCGAGAAACTCAGAAAACAAGTATATGTATATGTATATACACATACAGTATATATATACAGGTGAAACTCGAAAAATTATAATATTGTGCAAAAGTTCATTTATTTCAGTAATGCAACTTAAAAGGTGAACCTAATATACTCATTACATGCAAAGCAAGATAGTTCAAGCTGTGATTTGTCATAATTGAGATGATTATGGCTTACAGCTCATGAAAATCCCAAATCCACAATCTCAGAAAATTAGTATATTACATGCAATCAATAAAACAAGGATTGTACACAGAACAATATCGGAGCTCTGAAAAGTATAAGCATGCATATGTACTCAGTACTTGGTTTGGGCCCCTTTTGCAGCAATTACTGCCTCAATGCGGCGTGGCATGGAAGTGATCAGCCTGTGGCACTGCTGAGGTGTTATGGAAGACCAGGATGCTTCAATGGCGGCTTGCAGCTCTTCTGCATTGTTCGGTCTCATGTCTCTCACCTTTCTCTTGGCAATGCCCCATAGATTCTCTATGGGGTTCCGGTCAGGCGAGTTTGCTGGCCAATTAAGCACAGTAATCCCACGGTCATTGAACCAGGGTTTGGTGCTTTTGGCAGTGTGGGCAGATGCCAAGTCCTGCTGGAAAATGAAGTCAGCATCCCCATAAAGCTCGTCTGCGGAAGGAAGCATGAAGTGCTCCAAAATCTCCTGGTAGACGGCTACATTGACCCTGGCCTTAATGAAGCACAGTGGACCAACACCAGCAGATGACATGGCTCTCCAAATCAACACAGACTGTGGAAACTTCACACTGGAGTTCAAGCATCTTGCAGTGTGTGCCTCTCCGTTCTTCCTCCAGACTCTGAGTCCTTGGTTTCCAAATGAGATGCAAAAGTTGCTCTCATCAGAAAAGAGGACTTTGGACCACTGAGCAACAGACCAGTTCTGTTTTTCTTTAGCCCAGGTAAGATGCTTCTGACTTTGTTTGTTGTTCAGGAGCAACATTTGAAGCCCATGTCCAGGATCCGTCTGTGTGTGGTGGCTCTTGATGCACTGACTCCAGCCTCAGTCCACTTCTTGTGAAAGTCCCCAACACTTTTGAATGGCCTTTTCCTGACAATCCTCTCCAGGCTGCGGTCATCCCTGCTGCTTGTGCACCATTTTCTTCCACACTGTTCCCTTCCACATACCTTTCTCTTAATGTGCTTTGATACAGCACTTTGGGAACATCCAACTTCTTTTGCAATTACCTTTTGAGCCTTTCCCACCTTATGGAGGGTGTCAATGATGGTTTTCTGCACAACTGTCAGGTCAGCAGTCTTTCCCATGTTTGTGATTCCTACTGAACCAGACTGAGAGACCATTTAAAGGCTCAGGAACCCTTTGCAGGTGTTATGGCTTAATTCGCTGATTAGAGTGGGACACTTTGAGCCTAGAATATTGAACCTTTTCACAATATTCTATTTTTCTGAATTTGTGGATTTGGGGTTTTCATGAGCTGTAAGCCATAATCATCTCAATTATGACACATCACGGCTTGAACTATCTTGCTTTGCATGTAATGAGTCTATCTCATATATTAGTTTCACCTTTTAAGTTGCATTACTGAAATAAATGAACTTTTGCACAATATTCTAATTTTTTGAGTTTCACCTGTACAAGATAGTATTAGTTGAAATTCAGACCACCTTTGCCAGAAAGTGTTACATAGTTTTTCTAATTGTATTTCATGGGCCAGTTGGGAAGAGGACGATCACTCCTTATCAGTAGCAAGTGCTTAAAGTAAAGATGGTAATGGTTATGTTGCCAAATCTAATAAATATGTAACACTGCTTGATTTTAAACAGGGTATTTAAAAGACCCCAGATACCAAGATATAGACAGGTAAGAAATGTTTAAACAATACTGTTTTCTAACCTGAGGTATCTGTGTATTTGTGTCTAATTTAATAAATCTTATTCCCAACAGACGATTTTCAGGAGTTTGGAGAGATGTCTTCTTAAGTGGGGTAAGTTTATGGTCTTTCATAGGTGGTAATGGTAGATGATTTTAATATTGCTTGATTTTGACATTCTTGTATATGTGCTTTCTTTTTTGTAGTCTTACAATGATTATGTGAGAGAATTTCATAACATGGGACCACCAGCACTTTGGCAAGGAATGGTTTGTAATTTTGTATTCTTTGATTTTAGTACTGCTACAACCATAGCATTATCAGGGAATATTGGTATATACAACTGTTCCTCTCATTTATGTGGAAAACAGCATTTTGCTGTGGCTTTAAGTCTCACTTGAAAATTTTGACCAGACCTTGATGGTGTAACTTCCTAATTTTAATTACTAATTTTATTAAAATGAGAGGTCCAATCAAGAAGTAGTTCCTGTGAAAATGCATTCTTGGCATAGAGAATTTGAATAAAAATAACAGGCTGTGACAACCACTGTTAGGGATAACATTGGTTACCTAACTTAGTTTGGCTAAATATAATATATGTTAGTTAGTTTAAATGTGTGTGTCACTTTAAACTGTAAGCCAAGTATTTGGGTGCGGTTGTAAATCGCCATAAGAGGGAGCAAGAGAGCTCACTGTTCGCCGGCTTTTACTGGAATGCTGACAGAGAAGGATTGATGGTGATTACTGCGTGCGTTTGCTGAGAGAAGAAAAGAAGGTTTGATTTTGCTTCATATCTCTGACTGCAATAGAGATACATCACTGGACTGATTGTTTGTGAGTTGAACGACCTATTTTCTACACTGGACTTTTCAAACTGAATAACCCTCGGACTGTCTGAACTTAGTGTATGACATATGGACTGCTTTGACTATGCTATAACTCTTGCTGGAATAAAAACTATTTAATTGCACAGTGTATCTGTCTTACTGCGTGTAAAGCTACAACAACGCTTTATCTCACACACACTCTCTGTCTGCTTGACTGCCGTTGCACGTTCTGCTAGGGTGTTGTATCCCTAACAACCACGATCTGTAGAAGGCTTTATTTAAGATATTTGCAAATATCGGACCCCAAGTCCTAATGGCAGATTAGGAGAAAGAGACACTCCCTTAAAATGGTTACAGCCTTTTATAGAATATCACATTTAAAGGATTACATAATACTTCCTGCTTTTCACACATAGGAGTTATAGGGACTTTCATCAGAAAGAAATGGGTAGACCTGGGTGTTTTTCCATAACTCCTCCCAGACTCCTCCATAGAAATCCCCTAGCTCTCATCATCATCGTCAGATTTTCTGTTATGTCCACTTTACACAATAAGTCATTAACAAACTTCCTTTAATGTCAGGGTGACCTAGCATGAAATCTCAAGCCAAGGACATAATATTTTTAACTTGGCAATAACAAGTTACACAAACATGACATTCTTATATAAATGTTCAGATATCTTTCTAGAAGGTCAGATTAAGAACAAAAATGGAGTCTCTTTTGTTCTATATCTTCTTATCTTTTTTCCACATATAACACATAGCAATTTCCATCAATGAAATCAGTAGACTACAATTTAAAGTAGTAACTCCAAGTTTCACATAATGTGCCATAGTCTGTTAAAAGTTGTACATGATCTCAGTGGGAAAGAACTAGATCAGGCTTACAGAACATATGTTGCCTCAAGGACTGTAACAGAGGATTTGATGAGAAACTGGCACAAAAGTTTGCAAATCGCAGTCACATGATCACGGAAAACCACGATTGGTCATAAAGGTGACCAGCTGCCAAGCACTTGACATACGGTCATGTGACCAGGTTGTAGCGTGACCATATATGATGGCCAGTGGAGCTTTACGGACTTTAAAGCACCTGTTCCATCATAAATGCAGAAGGTTTTTGAATGACTGGTCATAAGTTGAGGACTAGCTGTAATAAAACCCATCGCTGAAAAACAGATCTTAATATTCTCCAAAGAAATGCTGCGTTAGAAATAGTAGCATATCAGATGAGTATGAGGAGAAAGAAAAATTGTCTCAATTAATCAATAAGAGGCCATAGATGCAATGGTATGTGGAAATAACCTTAGAAGAGAGGGAAGAACCCTCAACCAGGGGAACAGTTGGATAAGAGGCAGCTTAGCATGTAGCAGTAATATGGGCATGGCAAACATCGCAGAAGTGACACTCCCTTGGTTTCTTGAGCTGTAAAGGCACCAGGGGAGAAATGTACTTTCAGAACTGTAAGATTCTAATAATGTAACTTTAGAATAAAGTAGAATTAGTTCAATTGGGTGGACTTCCTTCCTCACAAGACTGACATAAGCTATGTGATTCCAGAACATTTTTAGAACATTCCATTTCTCCTCCAGGTGTTCTGTGGTGATCCAGCTGCTTTCTTGGGGAAGTTAACCCCCAAATTGGAAATGATTTGTAGTATTCAAGATAGATTCTGATTTTCCAGAAGGATTTTAAAAGAAAATTACCAAACCATGTCATAAAACTGTTCAACATTGTTTGAAAGAGAAATGGAAATTTCAGGACATTCAGTTCCAACACAACTGCTCTTACAGTTCTAGTATTTTAGTTTTTGTGATGCATTTCTAAAAAGAAAACCCTTTTAAAAACTTCCTGTTGAGACCAGCTGAGAACTTACCTCCAACCACCTCCATTCTTGTTACTCCAATATGTTTTCCCTATCTCCCTTTAGATAACACCAACACACTTTTCTCATTCTCCAGTCCTGCCCCCCAATATATTTACTCAAAATGCATGTTTTATTTGATAATTAGAACACCATTGACCTGAAAGAATTGAATTGAATTTACTTTGTATATGGAATATTTTGCAGTAGCTTAATTTTTACTGTTTTCATGAACTTAGCCGCAAAAAGTCTACTGTGGGAGTCTACTTTTGCACAGCTTTCCTGAGCAAAATCATATGAAACTTGGCAGGTCCTGTCTCATAATAGTCAACCGGTATTCACTTTTTCTTTAAAGAAATTAAATTGCCACCAGTTTCTGTCCTTTGTAAAATGAATTCTCACAAACCCATTGATGTACAGTATAATTTGGTACACTGTATTCTTCATAAGGGATCCTCCAATAGGAGATCATAAATACTACCGTGTTTCTCATATAATAAGGCCGGGTCTTATTTTTTTTTGAGCACCGAAAAAATGGCTCTTTTCGGGGGTGACTTAATCCCCCCCCTTGCATCTTCGGGTGGGCGGGCAGCAATGGCTTGGATGTTGACCTCGGCGTTGGTGGGGCACTTCGTATCGGGGTCAACGCAGGCAGCACCATATCCGGGTGTGCAACAAAAGTACTTCCTAACGGCAAGCCCCCCCACCATTCCCCCCCATTTCGCATGTTTTAATATAGGCCTTAATTTGGGGGGAGGGGCTTAATTTCATTTCATGCCTATAAAACATGCTGGGACTTCCTATTTGGGGAGGCCGTATTGTTGGAGAAACAGGGTATCAAACAAAAGTAATCATTGTTTCTCAGTGATAATGAGAGATTGGGGAGGTTGGATTTTCTAATCAAGATCCAGGTGGAGGAGGATGCTTTGAATCCTCCTAAAAGAAACTTTGCTTTTGAATGACCAAATAAGGTCCAAAACCAAATTTGTAGTTGATGCACAGTCCTAACGCAGTAATAATGAATAGGGTGATATCAGTTGAAGGTTTTATTGAACAATTGAGCTTCCTTATTGAGGGAATGCTATTCTATCATATTACAAAGAAGATAGTTAAGGGAGTCTTTTACTAGCAGTAAAAGAGTCCCTACAGATGGTTTTTACTCCACTAGTCGTTGCTGACTGTAGGGGGCAGTGCTCATCTCCGTTTCAAGGCCTTTGAGCTAGCACTGTCCAAAGACATTTCTACGGTCATGTGGCCAGCATGATGTCACGGAGCGCTGTCACCTTCCCACTGAAGTGGTACCTATTTATCTACTTGCATTTGGATGCTTTCAAACTGCTAGTATGCCAGGAGCTTGGACGAGGACGGGAACTCACCCTGTCACGTGGAGCTCAGGTCTTGAACCTGGACTGCCAGCTTTCCAGCCAACAAGTCCAGCATTTTAACTGCTGAGTCACCGCACCATTTACTAGCAGTAGGTATGAGGAAATGCACTAAATAACTTCAGCCTTTTTCTGGGGTCAGTTGTGAAAATGTACTTGTTGCAAAAAGGTTTCATCACATGAGGATCCAAATATCATTTAGATATATCTCCTTTGAAGCATTTTCATGCTTGCAGTATTGTTCAAATGTTGAGTTATATTTTCTGGTTGATGCTGCTATGTTCTGGGGTTGCAGATTACTGGAGTAACAGGGAAATGTTTCTTTTCAGCCTCCTTACCCAGGTATAGAACAGTCTCCCCATCACCCATACTACCAGCACCATGCTCCTCCTCCACAGGCTCATCCTTCTTACTCAGGATGCCATCCCATACCACATGATGCACAGCACAGGGATAAACGAGTGGTAAGTGCAGCCTGAGTCACTGTGCCAAGTTAGGAAAATGCACACATGAGAACCATTATGTTCATTATGAAATATCTATAGCTAAATATCTAGGTCTAGATATTTACATGAGAGCCAGTTTGGTGTAGTGATTAAGGCATCAGGCTAGAAAGCAGAAGACTGTGAGTTCTAATTGCACCTTAGGCACAACACCAAGTGAGTGACCTTGGGTCAGTCACTCTTTCAGCCCTAGTTACAAGGAAATGGCAAACTACTTCTGAAAAACCTTGTCAAGAAAACTTCAGGGACTTGTCCAGGCAGTCTTCAAGAATTGGACACAATTGAATGAAAGGGGAAAATATATATTTACGTATTTCTAAACTTCAGTGTGGTAAGGTTTGCAAGTAGCCTATTTCAAAAATTTCAGTTAAAAAAATAAAGATCAACATGTGAAAATTGTAGAGAATAAAGAGGACGGCCCTGAGGCAGAAAGGGGAGAGTTATCAAAGAACCAAGGAAAAACATAGATTAAGTCTAGGTCGTGTAGAAAATGTGCACAAACAACTCTGACAGACATCTTCCTAAATCACATGGTTATAAGAAAGGAGGAGCACGATCAGACTTGCAAGATTGTTACTACCTAAATAAAAGTAGTCTTTAGTATATACTAACAATCTTAAGATTAGAACAGTGAACTATCTTTCTCTGGATAATTGGTAGCCCTTTAGATCAAGTATTTCTAGGAACTCCCAAGTTGGTAGAAGGAATTCTGATTTTAAACTCAGTGATATTTGAAGTTATTCTGTCTTCCATAGCATGACTATGACATGAGGGTAGATGACTTTCTACGACGGACACAAGCAGTTGTCAGCAGCCGGAGAAGCAGGCCTCGAGAGAGAGAGAATGGGAGCGGGAACGAGGTCGGCCCCAAGATACCAGAAGAGACAGAGATCAGGAACGGGGCAGGGAGAGGGAAAGGGAAAGAATATGTGATAGGGACAGAGACAGAAGAGAAAGAGGAAAGTACAGAAGGTAATATATTGTGAAACTACATTTATTTAAGGAAGGAAAGGCTTGTATATTTGTGTGTTTACAGGTAATAAACTTTTATTTTCCTAAGTCATCATACTTGATTGTGTAGAAGGATTTATAATTGAACTTGTTTGTTCCAAGCATGCCATAAGCTGTGAACTGGGAAAACTTCTATCAGCCAAAAATATGTGCAAATCTTGACTCTTCACATAATTTCATTTGAGCAGTTCAGAAGACAAACATTTAAAGAATGTAGGTGCATTTTCCAGTATGTTTATCTTAACAGTAATTTAATTATATGTTCCTTTCAATACAAGTTAATAGCTGCCATAATTTTTGCTCTGGTTTTTTGACATGTAGTTTTTACTATTTCTTGCTACTATCAAGTATGCAAAAACTGAGTGTGTAATAGTTGGCTGTATGGCAGTGTTGAAGAAGTTGCCTTTTGTTTTTCTGTTTATTTAATTCCTGTAAAGTCAATAATAAAAGCTATAGTAATATAATATTGAACCTGTGCTCTTATGGTATTTCGTTTAATGAACTTATCTAATCACCTCATTTGCATCCTTTTTTCCCCAGATTGACCATACTGTTTAAAACATCCACGTGTGTGTGTGTGTGTGTGCGCACACGTGTGAGCAGAAATACTGATGTGGTCTACATTGCTACCATTCCTTTTTTAATAATAAATTGCTAACAGTCAATTTCCATGCTTTCTGGCTTCTAAAAAAAGAAAGATTGATTTGTCAATGTCATTTCAGGCATTCAGGGCCCAGCATATTGTTGGAGAAAAAAGGAGGCACCATCGGGGTTGTTTTAAGTCAGGGGTGTCAAACTCGATTTCACTGAGGCCCAGATCAGCATTGTGGTTGTCGTCTGGGGACCGGGACGGTGGGGGGAGGGGTGTGGCCCAGGGTGGTCGTGGCCAGCTCAATGTCACTTGTGTGGGAGCCACATGTAGGGTCTGGGCAGGGTTCTCTGGTGGGTGGGGAAGTGGGTGGAAGGCTGGTCCCACGGGATGAGGTGACGCGAGGCAGGGGGCTGGGTGGCTGAAGCCAGAAACTGTTGGCCACTGCACATTCACCACCCTTTGTACTCAGGGGCCGATGGTTTCCATCTGCAGCTCTGAAGCCCGCTTCTACCACCGGGCTGCCCATCCAAGCAGCAGGCAGAGGCAGGGGCAGGGACGTGATGCAGACCTCTGGACACGCTTACTCTGTCCCACTATCTGTTTTTGCTTGCAGTTGGAGAGCAGGTCACTGCTGGTCACCTTGGCCCCCTTGCAGGTCTTGCCCTTGGCCTGTGCATGGAGTGCATTCTCCTCACACACCTGATGCACCTCAGCCCCACTGCGGGCTTCCTCTCGGCAGACCCGCCCAGCCCGAATGAGGCAAAGCAGCCAGCTAGGAAGGACTAGTAGAGGCGATAGAGCATGCCCAGGCCCAGCAGGTAAAAGGCAGCCACCCCGAGCAGGGAAAGCTGCATCCCCATCGACGCCATGGCGATGCAGCAGACCCAGCAGAAATGGGAAGGAGGCGCACAACCCCCCCGCACCCCGTTTTGGCTGGCAAAGTGCTGCAGGAGGCCATCCAGGCTGAAAACGGGGTGCTGGGGGCACCAACTAACTCCAGTTAACTTATTCAATTTAAATCACTCTCTCTAAGTTACCCTCATAGAATATTTTTTTCTTCTCGTACACATCCTTTTTAAAGTTCTAGATTTTTCTTTAAACTAATACAACTTTTTCTTTAACTTTCTCTTAACATAGATATTTTCCAATACACTTTCAATAGTATTTTTCAAACTTCAGGAATTACTTAAGCATTATATATAAAGGAAAAAAATACATTTTAAAACTTTAGATTAAGACTTTCTTTCAATTACAAATATCAAATGGATGAAAATCCATCCTAATTCCAATTGACTCATTAAGTTTAAGTCACGCATTCCAGCTTGTCTTCATGGAATAAAATATTTTTCTTCTCTGGAATGTTTGTCAAGTAGTTTATAAGCTGCTCTTTTTCTCAAGGATTTCTCAACCTTGTTAATATTCAGGAGGAAAAAGTCCCAAACCTGTCCTTTTAAAAGTTGCAAATTTTCTTGGAGCTCTTCTTTCAATTGTGTTGAGAGACTTCTATTTAAACCACCATAATTAAAATTGGTGTCAGGTTTATATTCCAAAGTTATAGTTGACTCCTCTGCATTGTCAGCTACTTGTGAAATTCCCTCAGTGGTTTGGTAACTTTCTACACATATTTGCATCTCTGAAGTAGTTTGAGTAGTCTTTTTAATATCCTTGGAGCATAGCTGTTCTATAAACTGATGGATTTTATTTAAAGAATTTTCAAATACATCTCTAATAATTTGCTCCTCCATCTTCTTAACTTCCTCTTTAGTCAGAGAGTAGCTGACTAAGTCACTTAAGAATTGCTGACCAATCAGGAATCATAAAAACCAGAAAGTTTTAGTTTTAGCCATCCACAGCAAAGCAGACCAAGCTACAAATTACTAAAAATAATAAACTAGAACCAGAACTTTCTGCCCTTATATTTCTCCATCATTTTTTTTAAAAAAGATACTCCACACTCCCTTAATTTAGCATGCCTTAGCACAGGGGTGTCAAACTCACATCATCATGGTGGTATCATGTGACGTATTGGGACTTTTTTCCCCTTTGCTAAACCAGGCGTGGACATGGCCAGCACATGACGCATCTGGCCCACGGGCCGGGAGTTTGACAGCCCTGCCTTTATCCTTGTTTAACAAAAAGAAATCCCCCAAATGGCACAGATCTTGAAAAAGAAATAACAGGCTGTAACTAAAGAGAGCCTCTTTTAGCTTAATAAAGATCAATAGTCCCTAAAAATGATTAATAAATGAAAGGCACAACTTACTGTCTGTTTGACAAATAAATTCCAGAACAGCTACTTCTTCAACCACAAATTGATTACAGCCCTGCTCCCAGCTTTCGGCACACAAGCTGCTTTGAAGCGTAGCTCCTGAAGCTTCTTGCAGACCTTTTGATGCATCGCAGGATCTTGTGGGATGATTTTGGGACTTTCCCTAACTCAGGAGATTCATATAAACTAAAGGAACGCTGGTTCCTTCTGTTGATAGTTGAAGAAGCTACATTCCAGGGAAGAACCCTTCAGGGATCCTTCCCTGGACGTGTAGTCAGTTGGCCATCTGTCAGCTCTGGAATTCATCGCTGTCACAGAGTTGAAGAATGGTGTGGGGGGGGGGGGGGGCGGGCGTGTGATGTAATTGAATAGTTCTAAAAGGAAAAAAAGAGTTTAGTTTGAAAGTTCAAGGTTATTTAGTATGTCGCACTAAGAAATTGCAGCTGCAGAGTAATTGGTTCACATGATTAATGAGGTGTAGAAAAGTGGGAGGGGGAAGGTTGAATTTTGTGGGAAGGTCTGAGAATGATTTCAGTTCTGAAATTTCACAGACATTACCAGTAGAAGGTTTTAATAAAGTATTCCGAGATTATGTTTTTGTTGGAGTTACTGTTTAAACAGGACAATGGCTGGAACCCTGACATTATTTCAGAACTCACTTTTTTCTAACGGGGCTTAAGCTGATACCCCAGAGTCTTTTTTTTCCAGTGATGGAGAAAGCTCAAGAATCAGCCAACACTGAAGGTGAGCAGGATGGGGCTTGTGGGGCCCCTCCCTCTGAAGCATTAGCTGAATCTTTCAGCCCCCCTTTGGAGGAGATGATAGATGCCTATAGAATGGCAGAGGAGAGAAAGGATTTGGGAGCCAGGCCAAGACGTTCCAACTCGTAAGGGAGTTGCCAAACAACTTTATACAGACAGCCTGAAGAAAAATCTTTCCCTAGCCCTCTGTATACAGCAAAGGAAGCAGGCTGGAGGAAGGAGACCCAAATTGAGTCAGAACTCTCTCAAGATGATAACCCCAAGATTGATTCTGGGAGCCCATCGATGGTGGAATTACCACAATAATTCCAGCAATTAAAAGTGGCAAGCTTGGTCTCAAAGTCACAGCCTGTCTGGACAAGTTGGAGCCTGACACAACCCATCTTCTCTTATCCAAGTATCGTGAGGGACGAGGAGATTACACAGATGCCAGTTGGAGAGGCCCAGCAAGAGGTGCTGACTACCAGAGGTATGTTGCAAACACCAAGTCCTGCTCCCCACTTTCCAGGAAGAAGGTTACCCCATGCAGAAAGTATCCCTCCAGGGTGGGGATTTTATCCAGGCCAGGGGTGGATTCAGTGCCAATGGATGCCAGCGCCAACAAAGCCCTAAATTGAAGGGGATCTATGCAGACAGCAGGCACTCCCCCTCCAACCAGGCAGGGAACCAGGCAACACCCACCTTCCTCATGGCAACCACAAATGCAAACCCCAATTGGAGCAACCCTGCAGAGACCCCTCTCCCAGAGAGGCACAACCCAGGGCCTTAGGCTTTAGGGCCCTGCCCAGTCTAGATACGCAGCCCATCAGGCTCCTTTCATTCCAGTTCAACCTGCAGGTGCCAGGCCCGTACCACCTCCCCAACCACGACCCAGACTGGACCAAATACCATTCAAAGCCATTTTCGATGGCTGCCATAAGCATTTTAATTACTTCCTTACTCGAATCCGGTCCCACATAGACCAATTTGGAGATCAATATGCGACAGAGTGCAATTTGGTTACTGCCATAACAGATGGGATGAATGAAGGGATGCATCTTACTGGGTGGCCCAACTACACAACGAACCAGCCCCAGAATTACAAGATGTTAATGGGTTTATTCGATTATTGAGACTCAGATTTGAAAATCCAGACAGGGTGGCAGAGAATGAAGAGAAGTTAATGGAAATGAAACAAGGCAAGCGACCCTTATCAGACTTTATTTGGGACTTTTGAAGAGTTGCAAGCCATCTCATGGATTGGCCTGAAAGGATGACTTTACACTACTTTAAGAACGCCATTGACCCCAAAGTAAAGAAGGGCTGTAATTTTAGGGGATTACCAGAGACTCTGCAAGCATGGTATACCAACGCCCTCAGATTAGACCGCAACATCAACCCACATAAAAATCCCCTTCTTGAAGGCCCACCTAAGAGAACTGTGGCTAGGAGACCACTGACCAAACCCGCTGAAACTACGCGTATCCAACCCAACAGGTTGATTAAAATGTTACTGCTGTGGCCAGGATGGGCATAGAGCAGCTGACTGTCTGGCTCCCGCACCTGCACCATGAGCACCACAATCAAAGTCTAGTACAGCTGTCAGAGGTTGGGAAAGTCAAGTAAGACCTCCGGACATTAGCCGGTTTGCTTGACACAGCTTGGAAAGTCCCCTCTACGCAGAAGGGAGCAGTGGACTTCCAGACCGACACCACCTCCCCGAAAATCCGACCAATGAAGACGACCCAATGGTGAGTGCTCACATCATACCTTTTACTGTCAAAGTCAAGTTAGTGGTACCTAACACAGGGGAGGCCGGGGAGTTAGAAGCTGTCATTGATACTGGGTGCTCTAGATGCCTTATCGGGCTTCCTATCATTGAGCAATTGGGCATAAAGACTAACCCACTAAGACACCCAATCCAATTTGAGCAAGTGGATGGGACATTAATTGGGGGGACCCCAGCTACCCAAATGACGGAGTTGATCAAGATGGAATTGGGTCCTCATCGCGAACTCATACGCTTTATAGTGGCCCCCAGAATGTCAGTATCAATCATATAGGGACTTGCTTGGCTAGACAAATGGGCTCCTACCATCAAATGGGAGGATGGATTCAGGAAAATCATCATTGGGCTGGGCCCATTGCCTCCCCTTCCGCCCACTAAGAAACCACCAGCTGACTTGAACCCAAAACCTGAACCAGCATCCACAGCATTCAACCTTCTCCCAGATACCCCCCAAACACCCAACCAATACAAAGACTTGGCTGAAGCATTCAGTAAAGAGGAGTGTAATGTTTTACCTCCACATCGAGCCACTGATTGCGCCATAGAATTAGAATCCGGCGCAAAACTACCAAAACCAAAGATGTATTCCATGACACCTGCTGAAATGACTGAATTAAGAAAATACATCGACAACAATTTGGACCGAGGTTTCATTGAACCTGCCAACTCAAGGTTAGCTGCCCCCGTGTTGTTCAAGGAGAAGATGGCAGGTTGAGATTATGTGTGGACTTTAGGGGCGTAAACACTGTGTGTGTCAAAAACATGTACCCTCTCCCCCTCATGAAGGACTTATTAAACCACCTATCGAAAGGCAAGGTATTCACCAAACTAGTTCTGAGAGAAGCTTACTACCGGGTCCACATCAAAGAGGGAGACGAGTGGAAAACAGCTTTTAACTGCCCTTTGGGTAGTTTCCAATTCAAAGTCATGCCTTTCGGACTTCAGGGGGCTCCCGCAGTATTTATGCAACTCATCAATGAAGTGGTACATCCGCACCTGTACCGGGGGGTCCTTGTATACCTAGATGACATCCTTATATTCAGCGAAACCACCGAAGAACATGTCAAATTGGTCAGATAAGTCCTGGAAAAACTTCTAGCCGCCAAATTATACATAAAGCTCTCAAAATGCAAATTCCACAAAGAGTGGAATCAACCTATCGGAATATAATATAAATCAATACAGTGATTTTGTTTTAAAGCTACAAACATACATTGTTGGTTTATATATTGCCAACCCAACTAATTGGTAGACATATTCCTAACAGTTATGCGACAGAGTGTGATTTGGTTACTGCCATAACAGATGGGATGAATGAAGGGGATGTATCTGACTGGGTGGCCCAACTACACAACAAACAAGCCCCAGAATTACAAGATGTCAATGGGTTTATTCAATTATTGAGTGTGAGAAGTACATAAAAATGAATCAACAGACTTTTGATAATCTGATCCATAGGATGCTTTATTAGGGAAAATACTGCAGTATGGACCCCCTTACTCCAAAACCATGTTTAGGAGAAAAGGAGACACTTCCATTTAGTGAATACAGCTAATATAGGTTTATCAAATCACATGGTTACATAACACTTCCTGTTTCCCATATATGGAAATTATACAACGTTTTCATAAGAAAGTTCCAACCTTCCAACATTCTCATTATAGTCAGATTTCCTGTTATTCAAATTCCAGAAGATTATAAGAAAACCATTAATGTCTCTTAATGTGACATCTGATGTCAGAGCGCCACAGCACATACCTCTAACTTATGCCAAGTACATAGTTTTGCAATCTTGTATAATTTCTAGCAGAAAACACATTGCACAAATGTTCTGAACTTCAAAAGTTCAGACTGCGAACATAAAATGGCTTCAGTTCAGCTCTTTATATTCTCAGGTGTAATAACCAAATTATCACCTATAACAATCCACCGTTTTCTTTTGTAACTAATTTACACCTGAGAATTGCCGTCAAGCTCTCACAACATAAGCCTAACTTCCTGCTTGACTAAATGTTTTATGTTTTACTTCAGGTTTTTTTAGCCTTACAACAGCGGAAACACAACTTACATATCATCACATTCTGTAAAATAAGCATCATTAAACACTGATCTTTTTCCTCTATATTTCTTCACATGTTCATCCACAGTTTCATGTTCAGCACCTCATAATATAATTTAATTTCTTTGTTTATATCCTGAACATGGGCAGTTGCCATAACAGTCATTAAATGACCAATTGCACACCCATTGTATTAACTGGTATAAATAATGCATATGTATATGTTCCACAAAACTTAAACCAACCTCTAAGTAAGTACAACACATGTGTCATTCCACCTACATCTTCAACCTCCATACAATAAAAAAAACATATTCAGTAGGCAAATAAGTATAAATTGTTTTGTCATCTGGATGTTTATACTTCATACAAGCTGAAAAAACAGTCAGCTTTTTCTGATTAGTCTATTTTGTTAGCTTCACAGGAAATCCAAACAAAGTAATCACCTTCGACAAATTATACAAAATATAATCATCAGGGTGTATAATAATCTTAAACTCATCAAAAAAATCTTCCTGGCACTGAAACTTCTATAAAACAAGTAGCCATGATGTCTGTAACTGTAGTCTCTCCTTTCACACAAAAAGAAAAACTATTCAAAGCTACTCTCATTAATTCCAGAAAAATATTTTCACTTTTTGCAATCAGCTCTTTTCCTTTAGTATCTTACATTTCTATGTAAAATTCTTGGTGTTTCAAAACATCTAACTGTACATCTACCTTTCCAGTTAAATGGAAATTTTGCAATAGCTAAACTGTCACACAAAAACAGCAACTTCATTAGAGTACTTCTTAATTCAATGAATGGCATAAACAATCCTTTCTCCAAAGCTCCAAATCTCATATAAGAAGGAGAATAATTGCCATACATGTCAAAACAACGACCATATAGTTGTTCCATCCCCTTAAACAAGTCCTTATGTCATATGTGCGGTTACATACTGGATATTTTCTCAAATACAAACCATCATCTAAGGTGGATCTTATATAGATTCCAACCTCAGCCATAGATTTTATCAATGTCAGTGATATCTGCCCTTCATATTCTGTACTGTCAGGTTCAGTTTGGAAACATAACTGTTGCCACATTAATAAATAACCAGGCAATACCTCAGAAGCCTCCATTCCTACCCCACATAAGACAATAATCACGATCAACATCATATTAACAAATGGACTAGGCCCCCACCCACTTTAACGTATGTAGTTTTACAGTTCAAAACTTACAACCGGTCTTTGGGGACTTACATCCACTTCTTTATCTTCTTCCACACTCAGAGGACACAATACCTGTGTACACCAATCTATTGTTTCATGTCTTAAAATAATCAACAATACAAGGAAAATGTATTACATTCAACCAAATAATCAACAATACATCCCAAAGTTCCATAAACCTAAGCTTAACTAGACATGTAATTATCTATCCCCACTATCTAAAAGAAATAGAAAATAAAAAGTCCAGTCCTTCCGAAGCTTGCTTCCACTGGAAACAGGAACCGGATCCACAAATCCCTGCACACACGAATGATGTGTCCAACCTCACTCACATGTCCGTACAGCAGACTCAGTAGTCAACAGTACTTGTAATGGTCCTTCCCAGATAGGCCTCAGCTTCCCCAAAGCTCTCCACTGCTACCCAGTCTCCACTCTTAAAATCATACACTTGTGTGGGAATAAAACTTTGGCTTGGGTTTGGGTAATGATTAATCTAATGCTTTGTACATACATGCTTGTTTAAAGGTCACTGAGATAGTGCAAGGAAACTTCATAATGAGATCGGTAAGAACAAACACAAGCAACAAGGAAGCAGCTCAGACGACTGTAAACAAATCTGTACTATCTCTAACTATTGTAACCCATCATGTGATTATGCTTGATATGTTTACCATGTACTAAAATCTCAATAAAAGGGAGTGCTGGATTTTGCTCTGGGCTCTCATCCCGAGAACACTTGCTTGTGTCTCATTTTTCCATGAGAGACCACCACAAGTGGTGACCCCGACGTGATCCACGGCAGGTGGTACGTGTCCGGACCTCCGTGTTTCCTCACCTGGAATAGGTAAAGTACGTACTTAACTATTGCTGGACAATAGGATTTTTCAGGGAACATGGGGGAAAAACTTTCTCAGTCACAGGAACGTCATGTTAGTGAGCTGCTGAAGTTAGTCAGGACAAATTTCTTTATCTTTAAACCCTCTGGAGGGGAGCATATAGTTCTTTCAAAAGGTAATGTGAAAAGGCTGCTGCAAGAGATCTGGCGGCAATGCCCCTGGTACTCAGAGAAGGGCTCTTTAAAATTAGACACGTGGAGGAAAATTGGAACTATCCTTCATGAGGAACCACGGGCAACAGCTGAAATTTTGACATATTGGAAGGTTGTTATGACTGCTTTAGAGACCCAGCAACAACCTCTTTTAAAACCTTTAATAGAACCTCCTCCTTATAAAGGAGTTGTGTTGCACCCTCCGACTCCAAAACTGGAGTATGTTTTCTTACCCCCAACAGCGCCTACGCCTGTGGAGGAGAAACCCCAGCCACAAATGGGAAAAGTTCAAGCAATGATGCATCAGGCTTTCAATGAGGGGAAATTAGAGCCTGATGAGATTCCCCAGATGAATTTGTTTCCAGTTAATAGGCAAGTGGATGCTCAAGGCAACCTGCAGGCAGAATGGGTTCCGATTCCGTTGGCAGTACTTAGGGAAATCAAGAAAGCCGTTAAAGATTACGGTATTCAAAGTCCTTTTACAAAGGGTCTCCTGACAAGTTTGGCTACCTCACGCATGATTCCTAATGACTGGAAAGATTTAATGAGAATGATATTGAGCTCTACTCAGTATGTGGTTTTTGATTCAGAGTACCAGAGGGAAGCTATCACTAGGGGACGGAATTTGGGGGGACTGTATACGCCAGACCAAATCTATGGGGCAGGCTTGTTTGAATCCACTGCTGATCAAGCTACTAATTTGCCTGATCACGTATTTCTCGTGGTTATGGCGGCTGTCCTTGGGGCGTTGTCCCGCATCCAGGACGTGGGAACCCCGGCACGGTCTTTTTCTCAAATTAAGCAAACAGCATCTGAGTCCTATAACGATTTTGTGGAAAGGCTACAATTGGCTATTACCTGGCAAATTTCTAATGAGGAAGCGGCAAAGGAACTTTTGCTGAAATTGGCAGTCGAAAATGCAAAAGCTGACTGCAAGCGTATCTTACAGCCTTTGGTGGCTAGAGGTGAGGTTACTCTGGCTGATCTGTTAAAGGCATGTGCAGTGGTGGGTTCTCAGGCTTACAACATGGAGACTTTGGCTATGGCATTACAAAAAGGGATGAAACCTACGGGGAACTGTTTTAATTGTGGGAAGCCTGGCCATTTTAAAGCCCAATGCCGAGCCCCTGGGGGGGGGGATGGCATTTAACAAAAACAAAAATAAGGACGTCCGCCCGAAGTCGGTCTGTCCGAAATGCAAAAAAGGGTTTCATTGGGCAAATCAATGTCGCTCTGATC